>VYZS01053622.1:2509-21457 GCA_013400695.1 Neodrepanis coruscans | reverse complement strand
GGTGATTTTCAGTGGACTCAGCAGTGGAATTGTTGATGTTTGGTGCAGTGAAGCTAAACACTGTCTTTAGAATTCAGCCCTAGTCCAATCATAGCTGAAGTCCCTCAAGATATTGTGACCAAAAAGGAATTGAAATTCATGATAAAATCTTATCATTTGAGTACTGAAAAGGCATAGCAGCCTAGTCCCAAATCTTCAATTTATGTCATGTTTCCCTCTGCTTTGGTCAGACAAACACACTGTGATAATATAGTATAATATAGATAATATAATACAAAATTGCATTGTATTGTGTCACATATATTACAACTTCAAGTGTGTGTCCCTTTTGAAAACAGGAGTTTATCAACTCCCATTGAGGGTCAGTATGGTCTCACCATGACTATAACTTTGGCAGCACAGTTTTTCCCTGGGACAGGGATCTGATTCACTTAGGTTCTATGCTGAAATTTTGTGGATCAGAGACTGGGAGGGAAAGTTACATTTGCTACTTTGAGCAAAGACAAACTTGAAGATGTGATATGTGATTCTTTAGTATGGAGGGCACCTGCCCAGCTGGCCCCCAACAAAAAAGAATTACTAACTTGAGATTTATTATGCATTTCTAGTGACTGTTAAACTGCAAGCTGAGGCATAGATGTGAACACAGCTTTTGCTTCTGCCCTGAAGAAAGAAAATGAAAAGCATACAAAAGCCTATATGGCGCCAAAGAAAGCACAAAGTTCATGAGTTTGATGGGAACAACAAATCGCCTCTCAGCTCTATCATTATTAATTTCCCTAAACAAAACATTTCTATGAAGAAGGTAAATGAATCATTAATTAACCGTAACTTTATCAGATTATTGCAATTATAAAAAGAAACGCCTCATGGATTAAAAAAAGAAAAGAAACCTTTGAATTCAGGACAAGCAAACAAAGTTTGAAAGTCGGGAATTTATTCCAATGTAATTCATAAAGCCCAAACACCAAACAATCTGGAAATACTCAATTGAATACTTGCAGTGCTGATTCAGATGGTCGTTTTTTTCCCACCCCCACAGCTATAAAAAATGGTTACCATCAAAGTAATTCAATGCTGTTCAGAGGCCCCACTAAAAAAGGACTCAGATGTGCTGGGCAGGGCACATACCACATATCATAGATGCAGATGGACCCTCTCCCTGAGGGAAGCCTAGAGCTGGGAGAAAGCATAATATGGTGGGAATAGCATGCCCCCTTATGCCTATGACAGCTTATGGTGGTCCAGGATTGCTTTTGGGAAGTGCAGACCCATGTTGTCTCCTCACAGAATGAAGCCCAATGGTGATCCTCACAAGTCCAGTGTGGTTTTGTGGATGCACAGTCAAGCTGGGAGGTAGGTTTGGCCTGAAGGAAGAAATTCAGTGTACACATAACCAGATAGGTAGGACTGTGTACACTGCAAGGAAACAAGTGCTGTGGCTGAAAGCTCTGTGTAGAATGTCTCCTCCTCAGCATCACTTGGCCATGGGTGTGAACCACAGGTCTCTATCCTTGCTCCAGCTGGATAGTCTTCAAAGTTGGGCACCTGCACATGCTCTGCTTCAAGACATATCACTCATTCAAGACTCAGCTGTGAAAGAGCTGCCCACAGCCCACTGGGACCCTGATTCTGTCAGGGGACAGTGCTGGAGAGCAAAGGAGCTAAGAAATGGTCCCCTTCCCTCCAGTGCAAACATGGCTGTGGATTTTGGCAAGGTTGCAAGGAAAATATTTTTCTATAGCCGCATCTTGGTCTTGTCCCTCTGGCTTCTCTGTACTGATGTTTTATCTCATCTGTTACAACAGCCAAGAATTTGTGGCTGAGCACATAGCAGTGAAGAAAACATACAAAGATCAAGTAAATACTGAGATGACATCACCAGGATGTCGTGCATCAGGATTTCAGTGGTCCTGAGGTGTTCTTCTGCCCTGTCTCAGTGGGAGCCAGGAAAAGCTCAGTGCACACTGGGTGATCACTGAGCCTACAGAGGAACCCACGATTTTAAAACCAAGACATGACAAGAAAGTTTTCCTGGATGAGATTTTAATTTCATGGTGAAATATGGGATAGACCTTAATCTACTGTAAGTCCTCAGAATTTGAACCAAGCCCGAAGAGCTAACTTACACACAGATGGGAGTGTGGTCCTTAGTATGAAGGGATGGTCAGAGTTCAGGCTTGTATCATATGGGAAGACTGTACAGTCACTGCAAATCATGTGTCTGTGCCTTAGTGTCACACACCATCTCCAACACACTCCTAGCCAGCATTTTTGTACATGGATATACTTTTCCAAAGATATCCCTTGCCATGGCTGCGCTTTTCCCAGAGTACAAAGTGGAGGCCATTTCATCTATCCAGGTACAGCACACTATCAAATACTAATTTTGTGGCCATAGTTGTACACTACAACTTTCAGAGAGTTATCAGGTTGGTTCTGGGGGTTGTTTCTTCATTCACAAAATAAAAGCTTTGTAAGTAATTTGCCTTTCTCTTTGAATTGCTGAGTTGGCCATTGTCACTGCTGTTTGTTTCAGCTCTGTTACTGAACTAGGTATCTAAAACCATCTGGCTTTAACCTCAAGTACTGTTTCACCTCCCTGCTGGGCATGTTGGTTTTGCCACCTATTTTAAGGGGCGAGGAATTCTTGTGTGTCAATGAGCGAAAAGCAGAAAAGCAGAGATAACAGTGAAGAAAATTAAGAATAAGAATAAATTAAGAACAAAAAGTGAGTCATAACACATCCTAGGAACACACTTTGGATGAAAATTAAGCCAATGATAGAGAACACAAAACAGCCTTTGGAGACCATTGCTGACTGCAAAGGAATTCAAAAACACTAGTGAAAATCCTGTCTCCTGTAATGATTCCCATCACAGGGTATGTAAGCCACCAGGACTAGGTCAAAGATGCAGAAGTCTCCAACAACTTCCCCAGTCCTACATAGACATTCCCAGTGTCCAGGAGACAGCCATGCATCCATATATTGACACTCAACATCATTTCCAACAACAGCTTTAGGAAAATCCAAAGGATAGATCATCCCTTTTATCTATTTCCCTATGGAGTGACTTGGGGAGAAAGAAAATCTCCTTCGGAACATGAAGGAACACCACTGCATAAAATAGAATGGAGCAGTGGAGCAGCCATAGAAATGATTCACTTCCCTTCTTGCATATGGGTGTAAACTCAAGCACTCAAAAACATCAGACTTGACATCGGGGTGATTTAATTGGATTTATTGGAGGAAAACAATTAGTCATCCCTTTAAATTGTCATTATGATAGAAATCTCGATATGTATACATGATTGTCAAGGCAGAGAACCACTTGCGATGTAGCCCCATTAACAATTTGCAGTACTGCAAACTCATTACGCAGATAAAACTTTTGCAATGCCTTAATACATGCATGGAGTAAATACACATTCTCCCTTCGTTTTGGACATGGATGCTGTTATGAACTTGTATCAATCACAAGACCTGCAATATTAGGCACACTGACATTCCTTGATTAAGATTTAAGCCTTTGTAGAAAACATGCTTGCATTTTCATTAGAAGTCAACCGAGGGATGTTTTGCAGTTGGGGATATTTGGGGAGTCACTATTCTTGGCAGACTAGGCTTTTGATTTTTTCGTTGTTTGCTGACTCAAAATATCTATCTTAAAAAAGGCTCAAATGGACAAAAATGTTTCTCAACTAGAGGCCAATGTACAGCAGGTCACTGATGTTGTGTTGACCAGAAACATGAGTCACACTGTTATCTCTGACTCAGCTGCAACCCTGCCATGCTCTTCACTTTGGAGGTCATTAGCTTGATCTAGTAAGACATAACATGTGTGATGTCATGCTGGGCTCAGGGGATGCAAGATGAGAGATGGAAAAGCTCAGAGCTACTCTGAGCAACCCCCAAGGACCTCCCACCCACTAAGAACCAGAGCACACATCTATCTCCTCATGGAGCCATGCACCAGATGCTGCCTCAGCAATCTGAACTCAGGCTGATTTACAACCATTATTAGTGATGATTTGTTTTTTTCTGCCACTTGCCAGCAATGGCAGAGCATCCTGCCTGAGCACCAGACTTGAAGGTGGGCTTGAGACTGCTTGGTGCTTTTGGCCACCACGGAGCAGTCCTTTGCAATTTCCAAGGACTATGCCACCAGCTTGGTGTTTGCTCTCCACCCCTGTTCCTTGGCATGCCCTTGCAGGAACCCAGAGCAATTTCCCATCCTTTCAGATGGCTCTGCTTTGAGTGTTGAGAACTTGAGCATCTTCCACACAACAGCCACTCAGGAGCTTGGACCAATACCCTGCTGATGCCCACAAGAGGTTTGGGCTGGAGCTAATACAAGTACCATGAAGCCATACTGTATCCTGCCTTGGAAAGACCAGCACAAAGGACAATGGGTCAATGACTGAGGGAAGAGAAGGCACAGGTTGTTTCCATGTGGAATAAGGAAAAGTACCATGCCAGACTCTTCCATGGATAAATGGTGGTACTACTTGGAGGTGCAAGGATTAAATGCTAGTATTGAGGTGGTGATGCTTAGGAAAGGATGGGATAGTTTAGCTCAGCTCTGCCCTATTTTGTGCAGGCAAAGAATCACAGCATCTTGGTCCCCAAAATGCAGTTCATTCTGCAATCAATGAGAAAGAAATATCTCGTAGAAGAGAAAAACACTAAGAATTGAGTGAACCAATCTAAATTTTCACTAGGAAAAAGAAACCAAAGGAAAAAACAAAGAGATACATCACGATGGTTCTTGGTAGCCCTGAACATTAGTGACCCAGGGAAGGGATTTCTGATGCAGATCAAATTTGTAAGTGTTGTACTAAAAAAGGGATTCTCACCTCCCCAGCTCCCTGTTTCTAGACATGTGTACGTGACTGCTGCATAATTTCAAGCTGCTCTGGATGGTGACTCTTTCTGTACATGCTGCAGAGCATTCAACAGCAAGACAAAATACATTACCAGGCTTTGCAGTATCTTGTTTACAAAACATCAGCTTTTGCATTTACTCAAACCTAATGATGGATTTCAAGTTACAGATACATTGAGTCATTTAAAAGCAAAACATGGAAGTAATCCTCCCAGAGAAAAGGTTGGGTTGAATGTGCATGAAGAAAAGGCTCGGGAAATACAGAAACAGTGAACAGCAGTTTAATACATGCAGTGCAGTATCATGCATTTATTGGACAGTTGATGTCATCATCAGTTCAGCAGTGCTTTTTCACAATGCTTGCAAGTGTACATGCCCTGATTCCACTGTGGAGAATGGGAAAACTGTACGAGCTGTTCTTCTGACCTTAGCATTTATAAAGAGGAGGAAAAAAAAAAAAGAGCTACCTGAAAAGGGAAGTGGAACAGTTTGTGGTGGGGAAAACCAGAAGTCTGGGCAAAAGAGCCTCTACCTTCCATTACAAACAGTATTTACACAGCTTTGACCCAGCTATGCAAAGTCAGACCAAAACACCTGAACCAACTCCTGATCTTCTACCGGTGAGATCTGTGATCCTCGGGGACGTAATGCACACACACACACACACACACATGTGCACACATGTTTGTCACAGAGACCACCCTGGCAGACAGGATGGGAAGGCAGGACCCAGCTGCAGGGATGTGAGGGAAAACAAAAGGGATTATGTAAAACTTGCTGCTGGGCATGAAATATGGGATGAATGATTTACCAGGGGGTAAACTCTGTTCATGCAGTGCTAGTGAGCAGGTCACTGTTTCCTTGCTCAGCCATTGCTGACAGTGACTTGCAACTAATCCTCTGCTCTTGGTCTTGATGCTGTTTTCCTTGGATATTGTAGTCTCCGTGTGTATTTCTGCTTTTTGCTTGAATGAGTGTAACTCTTAGCATCAAGTTTCTGGTGTAAATAAACATGGTAACAAAGGAAAAACTCCCTTCCCATGAATAATTTCTGGGATACATTTGGGCTCCAATTCAAATGGGTAAATATGCACGGGATCAAGAATGCAAGTAATTGCGTCAAACAAGAATTTCCATATGATGAATTGAAGCTGCTTCTTTACCTTGGGGCTCAGTATAGAAACTGTTATTTTGCTAAGAGGTGAATCTTCTGAATCTTTGGAAAGAGCAGAATGAACAGGCTACAGCCTGCATGATATTGTTGGCCAAGTCAATCTGGTGTTTTTATTTGGTGCTTATCCAGTGCTGCTCAGGGCTGGAGCTGTTATCACAGAAGGAAGTAATAGAATAGGTTTTCCTAGAGCTGATCTAGTCAATGCCAAGCTCACATCAAAGGTCAATATTCTCCCTGCTCACCAATGGCTGAAAGCTATCTGGCTTTCCCTGGGGGTTTGTTTCCCTATAAATAGGAAGGAGACAGCCTTGGGGCCAGCTGCCACTGCATTTCACAGGCACTCTGCAGTCTCATGTTCTGGTTTGCAGGGGGTTTGGGGAGAAAAGTCTGAATTTAGGGGTTAAGTTGGCTCCTGGGGCAGGAAAAACCCTTTGAACAAGACCCAAACTCCCTCAGGGCCAGGCAGGGGCCCAGAAGAAGGACAACTGGCAATAGAATACTGTCCATAGTCATGGAGGTACACAGGAAACATGCACACTGTAAACCCCTATCCAATGCCTATTGCAGAACTACATGGACATATCTACCAGTGGACTGACACCACTTTTTGTGGTTTGATTCATGTCAGGAACAAACCTCTACCATCGCTTGATTTTATTTCGGCACCACAACCATAATAGACACGCAAGGCATAACTAAGATCCTACTTTTTTTTTTCTGTACCCACTACTTTTATGGCACCTGTACAACAGCAATCAGCACAGAAGAGACAGCAGCAGGAGAGTAACACAGTGTCAAGACAGCAACACTGCCAGTTTTTCCTCATACTTCTACTTCCCCATTAGCCATGCTGCAGGGCCAATATCCATTTTGTGCTGTGGAAGGGGTGATCCAGCAAAAAGTTAGGATGCACTGGGAATGAAGTCACATGCAAGATCAACAGCAGAAGCCCTTGCCACTGCAATACTAACTTTCAGCTCGCAGAATTCATGGGCAGCCTGTCCTCACAATTTCTTCCGCAGGCTAATGGGCCAGCTGGAGCTTTTCTGGATGTTTTTGGTTTTGTTTTCCCAGCAAAAGTACTGCTGTTGGCCTCAGAGATGGCCTCTGTGACTCTGGAGGTAAAAATCAACAATCAAAGCTGCAAGCAAAGAACAAGAAAGGGAAGGAGCTGAGGAAAACAAGTTACAAAGGCAAAACATATCGGTACCAGTAAAACAGCAAAGGGTAATACAGAGTCCAGGCTGAAGTCCTCATGCAAGCAGCAAATCACAGATTGTTTAGTAGGACAGTTCACTGGAAAAGAGCCCAGAGTGATTTTTCTACCTACTCCTTCATGGCAAGGCCAACTGGGGATTTGTTTTGAATCTTCTACCGTGAGGCAATCAGGCCTTTCCCCCCATGTGCACATTAGAGGCTGACTGGACCAGGGGAAGGACATGCAATGGCACTGGAGCCATCACCTGACAAGTGATGGTGGAGTGTTTGCCCTGCCAGCCTGTGCTTGCCAAGCGGCAAATGCCTCCAGCTCCGTCCATAAATCTGACCTGGGTGCTGCCAAGTCTTCTCAGTTAACAGATTTATCCAGATATAAAGTGAGAAGTTTTAACCAAGTGCTACTTGAGGAGAGATCTCTAAGCATTCAGTGAACCCCAGTCACGTCTCCAGCTGTGTTTCACTGATACAAAAGAAGAACTTCCCACCACCAGAACTGTACCAGAAAGAAACAATTTTGCTTTTAAGAGCTTCTGTTTCTTAAGATCCCAGCAGTTGATAGCAAGCCAAAGAGAATGACGATAAATTACACAACTAAGGCAGAATATTACTTGCAGAAACAAAAACAAATCACACTAATTCCAAATGTGGAAGGAAAGAATACTCCTCTCAACAAAAAAAAATACAGAAAGCATCCAGCAAAGAGCAGCAGCCAGCGTATAGG
This sequence comes from Neodrepanis coruscans, assembly GCA_013400695.1. Classification (NCBI taxonomy): domain Eukaryota; kingdom Metazoa; phylum Chordata; class Aves; order Passeriformes; family Philepittidae; genus Neodrepanis; species Neodrepanis coruscans. Next base: position 13,458 of record VYZS01053622.1, on the reverse strand, counting down.
AGCCCCTCCATCTGCAGGACAGCATTTCTGCCTTTGCTCCCATCCCTGCTCCTTGATTTGGAGATGGAAATCTATTTGCTTTTCTTTTTTTTTTCTGCAAGATACATTTGGATGCTGTATTTTGGTCAGTGACCACAGCAACTGCTGAGGTCAATTTCAAACCAGACCTCAGGTTTCAGAAGAGGAGGTGCAGAAGGAACGCTTGAGACCTAACCTTTAAAACTGCTGTACAAAGACACAATTATTCCCTAACCAAATCCTGCTTCTGGTTGCACGTGTGTAAACATGAGGAACTCCACTGATGCCAAACTGGGTGACTGTCTATTTACATCCCTGGAACCAGAACAATATAGAATAGGACCAGCTGTGCTTGGGAAATCAAGAGGGTTCAAAATACCTTGAATTTCTTGAGGTTGCAGTCTCTCAAAATCAAAACTTCCTTACTCAGGCTGGCAAAATAAAGTGGTCTTAGAATGAGTTTAAATTGTATTATACTCCTTGTGCAGTGAGAGATAAATATCTCTGATCTTAATGCGGATGAAAGTCTATGGTGGCAATGGCCAGGGAATGGGGACAGGAGTGTGAGTTACAGCAAGGAGATCCCCTGCCCTTCAGTCTGCCCAATTCTCAGCTGGAAGTCTTCACTGGTGCAACAGCTCAAAGTGCCACCAAAGGAGTGACTATTTCAAAAAGAGTCAGCGCTCACTCCCACCTGCTTTTTCAGCTTTTAGCACTCAAAATGTGATGGATGAAATTCTGGCTCTGCTGGCTGAATCCAACTGACTGAAGATGAAAGAGGATTTTGAAGTCTCAATGAAAAATACATATCTTATGGCTTTTCCCAGCACTGCCTGATATATTCAGCTCTGTTTGTGACTGGTTTTCACAATTTCTGTGCAAGATAAATGAGTTAAATGTGGCACCAGAGCATGCTGTGGGGAATGAGGTTGTGCCTCTGGGGGAAAGGACCTGTTTGGGGTGCTAGACATGGGTAATTGAGCTTGCTTTGGTATATGAGCTTCTGGGGAGGAGGAGGAGCCAGTGCCACCACTGCCTCCACCCGTGCCTGTGTCTTTCAGCAAGGTCCTGCCTTCCCAGCTCAACTTTTCTCACCAGCACTCATCCAGAACTAAGCATGATGGAGCCTAAACTACACCAGATCCTTCACTTTGCACCCAAGAACCTGCCACTGCTTCACAAAGGGATTCAAGCATCACCTTTCTCCTCTCCCCATGGTGAAACCCTGGCACACGGTGATGAATGTCCACACTTTTCTATTTGGTTTCTGATACGCAGTTTTGGCTACTCTGGGAGGTGCTGAGCATCAGCAATGCCAGGCAAAGCTCTGAGGTGCTATGGGTGCTCAGCATCTCTGGAGCCCTTGGGCTGGATGCACCCTATGCAGGAGGCCACTGGGAAAAGGCTGGTGAAGTAAGTATCTTTCTCAAGGGCAGCACAGCAAGTCAGTGGCAAAGGATGATGACTCCCTTCCTTTTCTTCCACTCTGCTCATAACACACAGTGATTCTAAGGAGAAGAAGAGGAGCTGCAGGATGAGACCATGCTCTGCCATTTCCTTTGCTCAGCTCTGGTCAGCTCTTGCCTGGCAGCAGGCAACTGCCTCTCCTATGAAACAAGGATGATGATCCCCAGCACTACAGGAATGAGGCCAAGGATGAGTTGACTTCCAGCTGGTGGCAACCTAACGCTCACCACAGTTTTCAAAGAGGAGGATGAGAGGGAAAGTAGTAGTTTCTTAATCTGAGCAGGAGGGAAAGCAGCAGTTTCTTAATCTGAGCAGTAACAGCTCTGCTAAAGCCAGACAGACTTGCAATCCAATTTGAGGAGCGAGAAATGGCATGCCATTGAAATCCTCCCACGCTGCAAAGTTAACGTTGATTCCTACCTACAGAAATAGCCTATCCCCCAGCAAACTGGAAGGAGGGACATTACTGGAGGTATTTTTTAAAAGAAAAAAAATAATGCTCAGAAAAGTATCTCTATTTAAATAATCCAGTTGAGATGTTCATAGTTAATGGAAAAAAATACAACATGTACTGTTACCTACACTGAGAAAAGAGTAAATCACTGGGGAAAAGAATGAGTGTTCATTAGTTAGAACATTGCTAGACTCACATACATATATATATATTTATATATATATGTATATATGTACAGCACCAGAGACTGTTAGATCCGTTCCCCCTGGAGTCATTGCAGTTTGTGATAAATGAAACATTTCAGAATTGCAGTATAAAATATGGCCATAAAAAATCTTCTTTCTTCTAGTCCTTCGCTGAGCGTGCACCGCAGGGTGGGACGGCGCCGAGGCCACCTGCCAGCCCGGCCTCCTGCCCGCTCCTCGCCGGCCTGGCTCTCACTTGCTCCCTGTGTGCACTGTGGTCACTGTGGTGGGTCTGGGTCTCCGGTCCCCTCCTACCGCAGAAACGCCTGAAGAAGCAGATGAAACAAAACTACAGAGAGTGGATGGAGACATACCTAAAAGGAAAGCCAGAAACACAGTTAGAAATGTTATTTTTGAAGGTGGGAATGTGGGCAAAGCTGAGTTTCTTTCATGGTGCGCTACAGAGCGGAGGGGACTGCAGCTGGAGAAGGTGCTGCTGCTCTTCCTGCAGTGGTGGGTTGGCTGGGAACCTCCACAGGGCATCTTCTGCCCTCACAGCCCACAGCTGTTCACTTACTGTCACCACCAGCAGTGCATATGCATGTCACAGTGACATGTCCAGCTTTGGTATGTGCTCAACCAGATTCAGTCCACATTTCTGAAGCTGAAGATCAAGAGTAGTGGGATTCAAAACTCACTTGCTCCGAGTAATTTCCTCTTGGGCATATTAAAGATGATGAAACTTATCATGGCCATCTAGCTAAATGAACAGATCGAGCACCTGGACTAAAAACATTTCCCCAGGCATCCTGGAAAGCTGCTGATAAAGAAGCAGAGTGGGTCAAATTCATTGCTGAGTTCCAGTAAACCTAGAGGGGATGTAAATTTGTGTGGCTTGAACAACATTCTAGCAACAGCTTATGTCACTCCAGGCTGTGCTGGTGTGTCTCGGGGACTTCCAGCTGAGACACAGGTTGACATAAGTTGAGTATCTGTTGAATCCCAGTGTTCTGTTGCAAGAAAAGCTGCTATGAGGGGGCCTGGCATGGTCATCTTACTCTGACAAGATGCAGGCTCAGAGTGATTAGAAATATAGTTCACTTTTCCACACAGGTAAATAAAGGATGGATGAAACCTGTATTAATATTATCTCTGACTGGAGTTTGATATGGCCTTTCGATTACTCAGGATGTTTTTGACGCTTGTTAGGACTTTTAACTACTTTTCCATGCTTCAAGATGGCATTTCAACCTCAGGGATGACTATGCTGAAATTAGACTCAGCCACATTCTTTTTCCCGTTGACATTTGACATCTTGGCTTCACACCACAATTTATAACTTTAAAAATACATAGATCTAGGACCTGTAATTAATCTAGGCAGTCCAATCACATCTAAACTGAATAAACTAGCCATAGACTGAAAATCAGACCAATAAATTTGAGAAATCCCTACTGATTCCCTTAGACTTTCCTGACAGGTAGCATAATCCAGCCTAATGCATGACCTCTGCTTTCTGCTACTACAGGCATTTATGATGCAGCCTGATATAACCTACTCTCAGGCAAAGGCTGTACTTAATTGTTTTCAGTGATGTGAAATTGCTGCATTCAAAACTATTTAGAGAGCTCATTAAATGTCTATTAATAGCATTAGGCAGCTTTCTGTTGTGTAATGGTGGCACAGCTGGTCCATGTAACTTGCTGCATGGGATCTTTCTTGTGCAAGAAATATGTCCCCAGGGAAAACTGCTGAGAAAGAAAGAGCCAGGACAGAAAACTCAGAGGTTTCCTTTTTCTCAACAGGAGGTATTTGGTGGAATGCATTTGATATGTCAGCTCCCTCTTAACTCCTTGTATTTGCTGCTGGCTTTCCTCACTGGCTCTCTGGAGCTCCAGGATCTCTTAACTTTTTAATTTCTTTGAGGAAGGGAAGCTCTTCTGTATTGTTCACCAAGCTGGACTTAATCTGGGATGCTTGGAAATCTTTCAGTATTTTTCTGCCTCATGTGTCTGGCATGGAAAAACTCATCCTTATCTGGTTTAATCCTTGTCCTGATTGACTTCTCCATCACTGCAAAATATGGTCAGATTCTGTAGAGGGACCTGCTGGGTTCTGTAGTGGTTGAACAGATTTTGTTCTCTTCCCATCCTTCTTGTTCACACATGTTTTAACACTATTCAGAGTAATTAACACCATTAATTAACACCATTTGAGATTAATTAAATGGATGGATGGAGATTAATCACCGACCACCTTAACAATATTAATCACCCATCAGTTTAACAGCGAAGTATGCATCAGATGCTCTAGATCTGACTGGGGTTCAGTCTTACCATACCGCAGCAAGAACCAAGAGCAAAGCACATTTTTCTCCTGCAAAGGGTTTTCTACATTGCTGTGTGGCCAGTGCATGGTTGGAAATGGTTTGAAGACAGACAGCACTGCAACCCTTTGCAGATGCCAGGTGAGTGCCAGGAGCATAATGATATTTTTTCATCAGCAGCTGTAGGATTTGGCACTGGGCATCACAAACTGGGTACTGATTATAAATCCGCATCAGGCCTGGGATGAAAGGGAAGGGGCTCTCCTCTGGCTCAGCCACAACACAGGCTGGCAAAAATATCTCACACAGCACCCAGAAGGGAGATGCCCCAGATGTGGGGGAAAATGTGCCCATAACAGCAAGAGAAGACACAGCTTCCATACAAAGCTATGGGGACTGTGGCTGGTAGTGTGACCTCATCAAGAGCAGGCTTTGACAAGCAGGGCTGGCAGAGGCAGAGAGCAGCACCATCCAAAATCCATCCTGAATAATAAGTGCTTTCAGCTCCAGAATAGTGCAGGGTATAGTCTAGAAATGATTGGTCCAATCCAAAGCAAAGCAAGCACTGACTAGTAATATTAAAAATTATTAGCACTCCTTTTTGGCCCCACACCTTAAAATAATTTCCTTTAACTGTAAAATCCACATTCCTCCCCTTTATATCATTTTCATGATATAAAAATCTCAACAGATGGACAGAAGGGTAAAAAAGAAGTGCTCAGAAGCCAGAGAATAAATAGGCTTCACTGCAAAGGACGCATTTCTGTCTTCCAAATAATCCTATCACTGCCATCTCTCCTTCTCTGGCATCCAGAAAAGATATATATCCTAAACATCTGAGTCCATTGGGCAGCTTTCAAATCTCAATTATAGCATGCAACAAACACAGCAGAGGGCCAAGTCCTGCTGCAGTGCACAGCACCCAAGTCCTTCTCAGACAAATGAGCCTCTTCATGCTGGAGCTTAACTTGGTCCAGGAAGAGGGAAGCTGAGACCAATTGGCAGGATCAGTCTCCTCCATGGAAAATGGAAAGGAAAGTAAGCCAATTTTTACAGAAAAATGCTCTATAATAATACTGGAAGCTCAAACATAAACAGTTTGAGTAAACTTTTTCAGATTTCAATCAAACAAAAAACTTCATTGCTGTGGGGGTCTGGGTCTTTTTCCAAGTGAAATCCCTTTTTCTCCACAAGAAACAGTGTGGGGTTTTTTTCTCAAAAATGCACCAAGCTAAAACCTAATTTATTTTTTTTTATGGCATAAACTTTTCCAATTGAAACATTATTTTTTCAGCCAGCCAAAAAGGACAACCTAGACCTGTTTTAAGTCCTTATTTTAGACACCTGCTTGCGGAAAGCCAAACCTAGTGGCAGTGAGGACTGCAGCCTGGTGTTCAAGGAGGAAATGGGTATCCTGAGGATTTGCTCAGCTGCCACAGTGGGACCTTTCTCAGGATTTCTGGCTACTCACAATCTTTCCGTGTGGCTGCGTCGGGAAGCGGCGTGGCGAGGCTGAGGGTGCTCGACACGCTGGCACTGGCACTGTCCAGGCTGCTGCCAAGGTGTAGCCGCCTCATGTGCCGCACAACTGCCGTGGCATTAAATGCTTGCTGGAGAAAAATAACAAGGAAGAGATACAGAATTAAAAAAAAAAAAATTAGAGGTGGGAGCATTACTTCTGCACGTCTCCTGTTGGCTCAGTGTCAGAAGTGAATGAGCCCATCATCTTTCAAATGTTTCCCAAATTCTACTTTCTAAGCTATAAACATCATTATTGAACTGTAGGCACCGCTGCCCTTGTCCTACTCCTCACTGTTCCTCCCAGGACTCATCTGGGACATGGCAGCCTACAAGGAAAGCAGTATTTGAAACATCCTTCCTTGCCCCAACACACAGGGTGTTCTCATTGCTTCATGTCCCCCCATGGTGCTGACCCCAACTCCACATACGACCACGGGCACTTCAGCAACAAGCAGCCCCATTTCTCACACTCATTACATTTGGTACCTGTTGAGTACCATCCTGTATTAAAAGGCCCTGCAGGGTCCTGTAACCTAAGTCTGGACCAACTATTTCGACCGGAATTTTGGGCCACGAAAGCACTAACAGGCTGAAAGGGTGGCTGTATGGCTGCTGTTTCAGCAGAGCTGTGTGTCCCAGTGCCCTCCCCAAGGACAGGTCACTTACTCTCCATTTGCTTTTTGCAAAGTTCTTCCGGATCTGAGCACTGACCGACTCGTGGATGTTTTTGTTGAGGGCTGTATCACCAGCAATCCTGAAATGGAGAGAGCAGGCACATTTAAGAGATCTGTTCCTCCCCTTGAATACTCTTACTTTTTCTCCTCAACAGAGAGGTTGGTCCCAGGTGTGATTGCACCTGCAGGGATGATGATTTCATTCACACAAGGGCTCAAACTTCCCACGGCTTCCTCTGCTGGCAGCACTGGTGGAAAATCTGGGGCAATAAAAGCAAGTGTAGATAAGGCTTGTAGGTCTGGCAGCTACAAAGAGGTATGGCCTGATTTTGTTGGTGTGCGGCTGCTTTCTATCACCATTACAGCCCTGGATGAAAACAGTCTACGGTTTTGTTTTTTTTTTCTTTACATCTAAAGATTTAATATCAACAGGCTGAGACTACTTTTAGCCTCAGCCATGAAGAAGCTTCCAGAGCCACTCTGACCTGTCTGATTTCTGTTTGCACTGGAGATTTTCCTGCCACCCTGCAACGTACATAGTCATTCATCATGATTAGTGTAGATTTAGAGTAAAGCAGCTATATGGATGTTCACTAAAGCTGAACAAATAGCTTAAGATGAACAACACTTAACCTGAAAAACTGATTGATCTTGTACACTTTCTTTAACAGACAAAGACACATTCAAATCTTCACTAAACTCAATTATTTCAAGGGAATTTTACTGTCTCATGTAACTCCTCAAGGCATGAGATCTGTTGGAAGGGCAGAGACCATAATGAACTGATGTTGGGCTGTGTGCTGGGCAAATTAATGCTATCTAATGTAGATGATGTGAGGAGGCAAAGATTGCCCTCTAAGCTGTATGTGATGCTTTCAAAAATCAATTTTTTAGCCATACTGTAGAAAAACAATGTCCATTAACAATAAAAACTTTTAAGAAATGGAGTAATCCATCAGGACCAGAATCTTCTTGTCTGGGGAGCTCCAGTAAGATAATCAGAGGGTCTGGGTCCCCCAGACCCAGTCATCTCCCAGCTCTGTCAAAATATTTTTGACAAATATTTGGCTAGCCAGTCCTTAAAGATCTCCAAAAAATGGAGACTCCTCAGGCAACCTATTCCAGAGCCTCACTATCTCCCAGAAGACATGGCAAATAGTTTATTTCCTTTGTCTTTGAAGCACCCTTTCACATATTTGAAGACTGTTATCATGACTTCTCTCCGTCTTCTCTCCTCTAGACTAAACAAACTGATTCTTTCACTGTTTCTTTATAACTCATATTTTCTAATCCTCTAATCTAGTGAGCTCCTCTGGACTTTCTCCAACTAGTCCACATCTTCCTTAGACGGCGGCACCCGAACTGTTCTCTGTTTTCCAACTAAGGCAGCAGAATGGCAGCATTGCTTTGCGTTTCTTAAAAGACAAAACTGCTTACATACTCCAGCCTGCTGTTTCCATTTATGTGTCCTGTGAATTGGAGACCTCCCTTTCATTTTGCCCAGATCATATTTAACTGTAACCCCGTTCTTCAAAGGACATTCTGTTTCTTCTACCTTCACGTCCATGGCACATCTAAGAAGTGCTCTCTGAGACCAGCCTTCTTCAAATTGGTGCTCTCCATCCTGCTGGCAACAACCACCCAGGATCATCATCAGAGAGATGAGAAGAACTACTTATCCTTAGAAGGAAGGACTAAAACCTAATCTCCCAGGAGTGGAGACCCACCAAGCCCGTCCTGTTGCAACCGAGCTAATCTACATTGAGTTATTCTAGAGTACTGGAGCCAGCAGGATTGTGGAGCAGGGCTCCCATTCAGGATAGCTCTCATCCAACTGGGAAGGGCCCTGTCTGTCACCACCACATAGCCTCTGTCTCAAGTAGACAGAAGAACTGGGCAAAGCATATCTCCTAAATGACACCTGACTTCCTCTCCTGGGACCTCGTGCTGTTGATGGAGAAGGGAAGGTGTTTGGCTGAGAAATGGATGATCTTCAGATCTTTCTCTGTAGATGATTCCTTCTGATCACCTTTTCCACTGACTGGGAGGCAAGTTGGTCTGAATTTCCCACTGAGCCCAGGTGACTGAAAGCTTGGTGAGGCAGTATGTGGGTTAAGCTTCATGTTCATTGTTCTATCCTCTGCCCTGAACAGTGAATATTGCCAGGCTCAGCACAGACCCTGATGGACCCCATGCAATAATCACTCACAGACAGTCCTTAGCAGAGTTTCCTGGTGGGAATGCAAACTGCTGGTCAGAGTCAGTCCCAAATGTCGCAAGCACTTTGCTCTGTTCAAGAACACCTCCTCAGTGAAGCAGGTGCCCTCAACACATACCAACTGGGAGCACTGGCTGTCATACTACAGATCTCAGAAGAAAACTAGGCTGACAACTTAACATGTGGAGAGCTACAAGCCAAACCATCAGTTCAGTAACTGATCAAAAAGACCAAGAAAGAAAATTAACTTACATTTGCAAAGAACATTTTTCCTCCAAAGCAAGTGACACATTTTGTTTTATGAACAGGTTGGTTAACAAGCTTTATAAGCACAGATCCAGTTTCCCACTTACCAAATTTTATTTTGGATACATGGACAGAACGATTTCTTGGGGCATGATACCCTTGCCCGCTCTTCCAGAAGATTGTACTTGCCAGTCTCCACAAGGACTTGAAAACACATTTTTGCCATATTAAGCTTTTGATTGGCCGTGTAGCTCCAATACAGGATATATATATATATATATATATATATATATATACACATATGTTTTTTTTTTTAGAGTTTAGAGATAATTTTCTGAAATGTTGGTGGTTTCAATAAGAAACTGGTGGTTCCAATAGTTTGCAAACTGTCTTCTACCACCACTAACTCTATGTTCACTGCGCAATTCTTGTAATTCCAGGTAAAAGGTATCGATATTTGGGTTTTCTCCAAACAGGCAGAACAGTACTTGTTTACTTCACAAGGAGATAGACAGACATCCTGATGAAGCCCTCAGATGCTACAGTGGTGGGATCATCCTCCACCTAAGATCTCCTCAGCATTAGCTCCTTGCAGATGTTAGTTTTTAATCAAAATAACAGCAAATAACAGCACTGCTGGGGCTAATCTGGTGCAGCAGGATCTGTTCAAACATGTACTGGTATGCAGAATAGTGTGGCTCAAAATGCAGCCTGAGCTGCCAAAATCAGGAGTGAGATTGTTCTCCAACCCAATTCTGAAAAACAATCCTGTTAATTGTGTAATGCTGTAACATGAGAACTGTGCTTTTATACTAGATTTTGCACTTGGAGGATTTTGAAATTTCTATAAAATGTGCTTGGTGTTAGAGTGTTTATAGTATAGTTTTACTTCTAGGAAAGCAAGAGCAATGTTAACATTCATCTGTTGGTGTTTTGCTGGAGATGTGGTACTTTAAGGACACAGAAGAGGTGCATATGAGCAGGAAGAAGTCCTGTCTTTTATACTCTCAACTGACAGAATTTGAAAAATGAGATAAGCTTTTGGGCACAACTCACTGTGGTGGGTATCACAAACATCATCACATTTATACTGAATGTATTTAATTGTGAACTTTACTTCACTTGCTGAGAAGATAATGAATGAAATCAAATAGATACTGACTTTAGAATATGTTATAATTGCCCTTCCACCCTTCCCTAACTCTCGAACTATACAGGCTATAAATCATCTTACTTCTTCTTGTAGGACAAAAATACCTTAGCATTTTTCTTTCCTTCTCCCTTCCCAGCACAACATATCCTTTACCTGCAGAAATCAGCTTCATTTTCACTGACAAACAGTAATCAACTTGAGCTGATCAAAGTGATGCATATCTAGTCAAACACTGAACAACAGTTCCTAGCTTTACAATTAACTTTGAAGTTAACTGTGTCAGCACTGAAGTTTGTTTTTATGAACTGTACTGGTTGGCCCAGTAAGAGATACTGCTTCTATCTACCACACACATCTACAAAGATAAAATCAAACAAATCAGAATAATGCATCATCTGTTATCACACTAAGCATCACCCAGAAATGAGCAAAATTGATTAGTTTAAGTGGAACTTGGATTTTCTCTCAGGATTGCTGTTTTGCAGCACCTGAAAGCAGCTACATCCTAACAATGGTTTGGGGAACTCCATGGTGAATCTAGTCTTATATCCAGTCATAAATATATAACTGTCTCAGTGCAAAAAATTGGATTATCAAGAGTCACAGTCTAATGAGTCTCCATCCCAAATATTTCTACTGAAACTAAGAAGGGTATTTCTCATCAATAACCATAACAGATCTAATCCT
>VYZS01053621.1:5834-17198 GCA_013400695.1 Neodrepanis coruscans | reverse complement strand
ACTTTACCTGACAAAAAAAGGGAGGAAGTGAGAGACCTGCATATTGAAAACAGTGTGAAAGAGTTCATTTATCCTCTTAGATGGCAATGAAGAAATTCCAGTATCATTACTTGCTTAATTTACAGATAATCTCAGTACATGATCCAAATCATGATCTTCATGAAAGAAACAAAATGTATTCCAAGCAAAAGACCTTGAAAAGAACCCAAGTTCTTAAAGCCAAAATCTAGAAGTGTCTCTGGAATTTGCGGTTTCATTTATGAGTCTATACCACGGTAGGAGCTATTGCATATGCCTCCCTGAAAAGAGGACAGACCTGTTACACCCTTAGTGACAGGATTTGGAATTATAGCAGATTAGTAATCATTCAAATAGAGACTTGTCATGAACTGCACGAACAGAAGCAGCTCATCTAACACTGACACACCTTAAGAAAAGTCTGTTCTGTGATTCACAGATGAATTATGATGCAACCTCTGCTGCTCTGCTCCCAGTTGATGAGTGTCTGAGGTACTCTATGCAAAAAGAAATACTTGTATCTTGTTTCACTGTTACTTTTTTGATTCACCATGGTTTATAATGGTAGCCTTGGAACAGCCTCAGGGACTAAGAACAGGCTCTTGCAAGTGATTTTCTGTCTCTGTAATAGGTTTTCTAGGATATACAAGAAATTTGTCTTGTTTATCTGAGGAAATCAATTGGAACAGATATTTGAAAAGAGTAGTCCCCTACTTAGACAACAAAATCTCAATTGTCTTATCCTAGGATCTAAAGGACAAGAAGAGTATCAGTCCAAGGAGGACCCAGAGGAGGCTAAGCAAACATGAAGAATTGGCATCCAGGGGGCTAATAATTTTTCCTTGTATAGTTTCACCCAACAGTTTTCACTTAAGATTCTTTTTTTCCCAGGAAACCTGAATACACATACCATACCTCCTCTCTAAGAGTCAGCAAGTCAAGCTGCTTGCATGATTTCTGAAAGCCTGCCCGTTTAACCTGCTCAAATTCCACAATACAGAATTGATGTAGTTTGAAGTAGACTTTCCTGATAGCATTTAAAATTCTCTTTGATGCAGAGCATGTCTTGCTGATTATATCTGAAAAACATCTTGTAATTTCTCTAAGCTGCATAATTACATTTTTATTCATTCATTTGTTTATTGGAGTTTTGATCTATGCATGGAGCAATTGAACAAGTTAACAGAGGAAACAAAAGCCTGGGAGGATTTAAAGGCACCACTGTGCTCTGCAAATATGCATTGTCTTTCTTTATCTGCTTAATATTTTAATAAATTGTTAACAACTGGCCTTCTACCTGTAAGCTAAATAAGGCTCTGAAAAGAAATATTTGGGTTATTTGGAACCATTTCATGTCCATCTCTGTCCATGTCTCACTTTTCAGATGTGTCACAAATGTATGACATTCCAGGTTCCCCTCTTTCCTCAGTGAGACCTCTGGAGCTGGTGATGAACATGTACAGAAGAGACACCCCCAGCACTCACACCTCACTGCAGAGCTGTGTCCTTTTAACCAGCACACTCACTTTTAGCAGGGTGCTTCAGTTCATGGTCAGGCAACAATGCTGTTTACCTTGGTCATTTTTCTGCCATCAGTAAGACCTACCTCCAGCTGGTAACCTTATTCCAACACTATCCATTCCTTTTCTCCTTGTGACATTTATCCTCTGCCACTGCTTGCAGAAGCAAACCACACTCCTCACAGGCTGAGGAAAACAGATCTTAAATCACTACTCCCTGCTGGCAATTTTTGTGGATGTTGATTACCATAGAACAATATGTACTGTTCACAGCACCAAATTTCAAGAACTGACAATGGAGAAAAAAGGATATCTCGTTATTTTTTAATTTTCTTTGAATTTGAGTTATGTCAGAATTCAAAAAAAAGGGCTTTCTTTCTAGAAGAATAAATCAAATTACTTGCTCGACAGCAGATCCTCATTCTCCTCATTCCTGTTTTGTTTGGGAGGATATTATAGGGCTGAGCCAACACAGAGCCAACAGTCTGTGTGTTATCAGGAATACACAGTTCAAGCTGTCATCCACATCTTCACCTCCTGGGACAAGTGAAAAGTGCCTGGTCAAATTGCCACTTACTGAGGAGAGTAGTATGAAGTGTATAACAGCAATAGGGATTCAGTTCCCTGATGTCACAGCTCTGGGGGATTTTGTTTTTGTTTGGCTTTTAATAAAAGACAAGGAAAGACCTACAACTGGGCAGAGTCTCTCTGAATACAGAGAAATATCTGTGACATTGGGGTAGTGGAAGGTGATGAGGGGATGGGACAGTTTTCTGCTTTGGTGATCAGACACTTGCTTTTTAATTAACTATTTTTTAGGAAAGCTATTTTCTACTATGACTCCACACACCCTCAATCAGTAATAAAATCTTTCACTTGCCTTTAGCAAACTGACTTCAACTGTTATAAGGAATTCGAACTGCTCACAAAGAATGCAGTAAATCTCTCGCCCCTTCTCTGTTTTAGGCAACTGTTCTTTAATTGCTTAGCAAAACAATGCTAGAGATCCTTTAAAAAATGCAGGAATTTCAGGCTCAAGCTACAACCTCATGTGTAACTAAGAATGGAAAATTCAATTTTACTGTCTAGGAATTTTTCCAAAAGTGTAATTTTCACAATGGTAAATAAAACTCTCTTCAAAACAATAAAAGTACATGACAATTTTAATCAGGGTCCAGTTATTTAAGTTTTACAGTACAAAAATGATCTTGAACATCGCTGGATTAAACTGTTTCTGGGAAATGGATTGTAGGCTCACAGCAGCAAGATCATGGAACTGTTCACTCCAGGGATTTTCCCAGGAAATCCCTGAGCATGGGATGAATTTCTCCTAACAAATGGGGCCATCAGTGGAGTAGATTTTTAGGGTTTACCTTTGGCAATGGTGGGGGCTATCCAGAAACCATGAAGTCAAAGTGCAGGAGCTGGCTGCAGGCTGGTTGAACTCAGCAGAAGGACTTGGCAGAGGCACCTACTGCCTGTTGCCAGGAAAGGGGATCCCATTTCACAGGTCTTTGCAACAAGACCCGTGACAGTCCAGTTGTATGAGCACATTCCAAAAACAAGTTAGGGCAGCCAGCTTTACCCAGACATTAAAAGACGAGTTTTGACTAGAAAAAGCTAAATTGAACAACTTCTGTGGTTTTTTTAACTGTTGTGGGTTTTTTGTAATTTTTTTTCTCCCTTACCTCAGGGAGAGCTTTTGCAACAAGTGACCTTTAGGAGCTGGATTCATCAATGTCTAAGTAATTCTGTACTTACCCAGAACAACTTATACCCTTCCTTCACTGATAAGAAGCAAGGTGTGGGGTAAGCAGGACTGATTTAGACTTTTCAGAAGGTCATCTCACAGCAGAGCTTGTTTGGAGTGCACATTCATAAGCAAACTAGAGATACAAACACACAAACCTTAGTTACTAGATTAAAACTTCCATATCAAACTAAGATGAAGCTGGAGGTAAAAACCCCTTTTTATTTACGTTCCAGAGTACGAGATGCACTGCCTTGCATGACTCTGTTAAAGAGTATGAGCACTTGATCTTGATGAAATTTCTGAAAATAAAATCTGGCATAGGAGAAGTCTTTATAAACTTGTGAGAAAAACATCTGGAGAAGCCTCCTCTTTTCAGCCCTTCTTCACAATTAATCTTTCAAATTGAAACTCACCTTTGCACTTTGACAGCCTGTCTATGAGACACTGCCCTGCTTTTCCCTGCCTTGCTGGGACTGGTATGTAGCAAAATGCATCCTGCTCTGCAGCTCTAAGGGAGAAGGGAGGGCATTTTATTCATAAGATGGACATGCTTATTTCACACACAGCATTCTCTGAAGCTCCAAGCTGTTTTGAAGATGGGAGAAAAAACTTCACCTCTTTGCACTGTTTGCCCTCCAGGAAGATCCTTGACAGGGAAAAACTGCTCGAACAGGGGATAGAAGGAATAAAGTGCAGGTTTTCTGGCACTGTAGACCAGTTTCTTGGTTCTGTCTGCCTCTTGTTAAGCAGGTACAGGCTTTTAGAGCTCTGGTTTATACTTAGGGGACCATTCCTACAGGAAAGGAAAGTAGAAGCTTGACAGAATTTGATTTCAAGATTGTCCCACAGGAAGCACTTTATAAAGAACAAGATCTGGTGTAGAAAGGTACTTAGTGTTGACTCAGGAATGGATTTTCTCTCCCCTCTCCAAGGTAATCAAAGGCACCCCAAGCAAGAGGGGGTGATGCAAACTAGAAGATCTCAATCAGTCCAAATTATTTGGAGAGAGTTCAGTAACGATGGTTGTGCAGCAGTTCTCTCCTGTGAGCTCTGTGTTATGTTAAATTTTTAACCTGTCAAACCCACCACCCACAGAAGCCCCAAAGCAGCAAACCTGCTTAAACTAGTACACCAGCAGCAGGCAGAGCTCCAGAACACCATGACACAAGGAGGAAGAAGATAAATAAACCAGCAAAGAAGTACACAATATCCAGGGTAGGGAGGAACTAAAAAAAATTAAAAATTGTTTAATCTTTCAAAAATTTAAAAATCTACTGCAACAATACAGATTTTTAGACTTCTAAATCCTCAGTCAAAAAGACCAATGTGATTGGGAGGTGGAATATCACCATGTTGTCTTTTTGTGATTCTAAAAATTTGAATTTGTTGCTGCATACATTCAGAACCACAGTATTGAGTGGTCTTTGCACTACCATTGTTAAGCCAGGTAAAATCATGAGACAGATATCTAGCCTGAAATTGGCTTCACCCAATGAAATCATCCCTCACCTCCTCCTTAAAAAAAGCCTGTTCCAATGCTTGCTGAAATCTGCCAGAGTTTTTGCTGTGGCTTAAAAGATTTCTTCAATATTTCAAATCTTCCCAGGAAACCCATATTAGAAATTTCTTAACAGAAATGGAAGCTGAGAGTAAGCCCCAAAACTCAAATACAATTTCTAGGAAAAACTCAGAGCTGGGAAACATTAAGGACTGGAGGAATTTCTCAGAGTCTATTTGCATTAGAACACATGTGGCAAAGGAGAAAAGAGGTGAAGAAAAAGTAGCTGTGCTTGGCTGAGATTTGGGGTTGGTTTAAGTGCACATCTGGTTTCAGCACTTTTCCATTCCCTCCTCAAAAAATGTAAATTAATGTATCAATCACAGGTCAGCACTTCTGACAGAAATCACAGTTGAAATATAGTACTGGTGGTGCTTCCCCTGAAAAATACATAGCAAAATGCCATGTCTACCCACAAAGGCTGCCAGTGCAAACTGCTGTCCTGAATTCAAACCAGACACTGTTTATTTGGCATGAAATTGCTGCTGAGGTTGTTGTAATTCTTTCATACAACTTCATTTTATTTGGAGTGTGACATTTGATGAATCATATGATTTTAATGGTATGAATTCCTTAATGGGGAGAAACTGTTCTCCAAAACCAGCCCTTACTGAATGGAAATGGCACACATTTCAAAGACCATTAATGCTATTAACTAAAATGCTCTAAGTTAAACACTGGGTATTTTCCTCAGTTAAGACTCCTGTCTTCCCACAGCTTTGATACAATAACAAAGTAAGGTAATAAGGACAAAAGACATCTTGAGTTTCTTTTCTAGGCTACTTACCTTCTGTGTTCAGAATGCCACTCCTTTTTAAGTTATTTAACTAATGTGTATTAACTAAAGAGACACCTTCCTTAGCAGGAACCTGCCAAAGGAATTGAACTAGATCAACACATTTTAAGAGAGTGGAGAATTCCTGGGAGCCATAGCCAGCCAGTTATAACTTTTCATATGTTGCTACAGGGACCATAATCAAAGAAAGTTTGTGTGAGCATTTCTGCCATGGTACAAATCCTGCACTGCTCACTCCTCAAGAATGCTTCTACTCTGAAGTCTGGGGACAGCACAAGTCAGTGCCCCTCCAGCATTTTCTTACCTTCTGTATTTTGCCAGTTTTGTATCTGCTGTGCTTCTTCCTTATGGACCTGTGTTTGCTCTACTGTGGGATTCAGCCAAACAGGACAGCAGCAGTTTTCCCTCTTGCAGCATTCTCCCAGAATAACTTTTTCGAATGCTGTGCTGCTGTTTCTTCATGCTCTTTGCTCTGTTAAACTACATAAAAAAATAAAAGAAACTAGGTATGGGATCCCTTCACAATAGTCTCAGTTCATCCTGTGTCCAGTTTGTAGAATAAGGATCTACCTACAGGTGGGCCCAGACTCAGGAAAAGACTCCAGTACGCACTCTGTCAATAGATCAGCTCTGTCATAGAAGTCCAAGAGTGATAAAACAGCAACAGCCACAAAAATCCCAGGATAGCATTTTCTAAACCTAAGCCTTCCCTGATCCTGTCAGGCTGATGCACGTGAGCTGCTGGCCCAAACCCAGCCCTGTTCAATGGCAGGTGCACAGCCCTCATGAAGCAAGATCCAAGGACTTTTGCCCATTCTTTACAGGGACACGAGCGCCAGGGATGGAGAAGGAGGAGACAGGTCTGCCAGCTCAAAGTCTCCCTCAAGAACTGGAAAGCATCCTCTCCTCCCTCTGCTGGCAGCCACGCTGCGGAACTGAGGGAGAACCTACCCGTGGTGAGGGGTAACCTGCCCACAGTGAGGGGTAACGTACCCATGGTGGGGGTACCAACCCTTGCAGCCCCAGATCCCCTCACAGTGAAAAATCACCTTTTTCTCCAGTGGTTTCTTCTCTGCCCCCCACCCCCAAAAGGGAGGGAAAATCCCTGAACCCCCTCACACGCGGCTGAAAAAGGTGGGAGGAAATCCTAGAGAAGACTGCTTTTCATGTCAAAGAAGGGAGAAAAAGCCTGTGAGGAGAAAAGCCTGTCAGACTTGTTTTGATTAAAGCTTGAGAAGAGGTCAGAGGAAGGTAACCCTCCTGCCAAATCCCCTTCCTCACTCCAGCAGAAATAAGCACCGCCTGCCTGAGGAGCCCGGGGGGCTGAGGGTGCCCCGGGCTCTGCGGGCACCGTGCCCATGGATGTGCTGCCCAGAGCCTGCCAGAGACAGCCTGGGCACACCTGGGGCTGCACCAGCTCTGGGCACCCTCCAAAGTGTTCACAAACCTGTCTGGCAGTGGGAGATACAACAACATTTACACTGAAAGACCCACACGCCACAAAGGAAAGGCCAGTGAAAGCGCCATTTTGCTGAGCAACATGTGTGTTGAATTACACAGCAACAGCCACAGAACGTTTATAATGTGTGTAGATAAAGCAGACTATTGTGCTGTTGTAAAGATCAGATCTCAGTGGCACAGGGAGATTATGAAATGGCCTCTAGACTTTGACTGCACTCCAGAGATGCTCACCACAGGGCTTTGAAACATTATGAGCCTCATGAAGGGCCCTCCCTCCATGTCAGCGATGTCATTCCCCACAGCACAGGGAGCAGGACACGAGCCCCTGCCCTCCAGCAGCTCCAGTGTGTGATCCAGCAGAGTTTACCACAAAAATGAAAGTTGATGGAGCAAAGATACCAATCTGTGTGAGCAAAGGGCTCAGGCACAGCCTGTTCCTGGCTGACATCTGTCATGAGGGTGGTAAGTTTTGGCAGATGGTTGGAATGGACAGCAGGACAATCACAACTCATGAGGCCTTGGTGAGGTGTGTCTTTACCGTGCTTTAGTGAGATGAGTCAAGTAAAATATGCCAGGCCTTGCAAAGAGCAGAGCCCAGAACCTCACTCACCCCAAGTCACCTCTGAGACACCCCCAGGGAAATAACAGCTGAGGTCAGATGTTGAATACCAGACACAGAAATCCCATTATTACTTCTGTATAAATTTGAGACAGTGGCTATCAGCCTCTTTGTTTTTTTTCTCTGCTTTAGTGTAACTTACTTGATTTGTCTGTTTTCTTTCAGGTAGGATAAACCTCATTTTAAGGGTCTGGAACTTTCAGAGAGTTTTGATCAGGTAAAGGCAGCTCAAAAAGTTGTACCTAAATCAGAGCAATATGATGACCCACCAGTTTACAATCACTAGTTTGCTTAGGAAGAACAGCGACAGCTCCTCAGAATTGATAAAATAGTAATTGAAAAAATATCAGGTATTTATCTGCTGCCCACTGTGCCAATCTGAGGAAAGATGTGTCTAATGTCAGCACCAACAAAAAATAAAGCTTTTCTATAGTATATTAGGGTTACTAAAACCAGTATTTGTGCAGAAAAGAAGTGCTTTATGGTACCTGTAGAACTACGGAATAGAAAACCTCCTGCAAATGTGGGGTAGGCCAGAGTTTCGGCATGAAAATAGAGATACTTTTTTCATTATTAAGTACAATTTTACAGTTATGCAGAGATGATAGAACAGAGGCCAGCAGGAGGCACTGGAATGTGAGTGGCATTCTGGGACCACCAGAGCTGCAGCCCCGTGTTTGAGGCACTGCCAAGCACTTGCATGAAGTCTCCAACAAACCCAGTGAGTTTCTAGACTGAACCTCAAGCAAAGTGAAAAGCAACTGCTTTCAGTATCTCACATCTTTCATCAGAGATCTAATTTGTGTCTTCAGTTTAGGAAATCTTTGTATGTGTACTGCATGTAGCCAAAGCACTACATGAAACAGTCTCTTTGGATTTAGATTAGGGCTGAGGGTTTCTGCTGCACTGCTGATAAGTAGAACCCTGGCAGTTGGGTTAAGGAAATGGAACTGGAATGTTTATGGGTTAGGAGCACTTTTTAAAGGAAAGCTTTGGTCTCCAGCCCACTATTCTTTACTAAGATTACTGCAGTAAGTTACTCCTGCTTGTCTTAGGAAATGAGTCAATCATCTTCTATAGCTTTATTTTAATTAACAACACTAGATAGGCTCTGTCCACTATAATATCACTATTGGAATCTAGGAAATGATTGGAAGGAAAAAATCAGGCTCTGCCTATTTATGTAGCTGAGATTAACCCTCCTTAGGTCTAGCAGTTAACCTTCTACTTGCATGAGCTAAAGACTCCAGTTGATGTGGAGAATATATTATGTCTTAAACAGAGATTTTAAGTAAAGAAGGGAGTCTTGTTACTCCAGAATTAATGAAGTTAGCCCCTCAGTTTGCTGACAGGAACTTTCTTCTATGATTTATACCTGGACTTTGGGGAATTGATTTTTTTCCCCCCCTTCTTTTTCACAGCACAACTGGGCTCATTATATCCAACATTCTTATACTCTGGAGTTTTCAACGTGCCTGAGTCATACTTTTTGCCAGTGTTTCTCTGGTCTAATATGGGCAGGTAAAAAAGAAGTCTGTCAATGCCAAAAGCATTTTCCAGAACTCTCCCTGTAAGGCTTCAGACTGAATATTAAAGTCTGGGCTAAGGTCCAGCACATTGAATCCACGGAGGATTCATAACCTAAATGGAAGAATTAAACATTTCTGCAGTTTCAAGTGTATCCATAGCACCATGGGGCTGAGTGTGGCATTTGAAATTCTTTGAAAGGGTCATATGCAATTTCCAGTATAAATACATTTGTAGGGTGGTTAATAACTTAGCATTTAAATTGTGTCTGCTGAAAGCTTATATTTTTCTTTTTGTCTCAAAAATGGTTTGCATTGGTAAAACCATTTAAAAATATTTTTAAGGTTTATTTTGTGGGTTTTTGTTTGTTTAATAACCCACAAAAGTAGGGCTTAAATAGGAAGCTGGCATTTGCATACTGATCTGTTCCTCCAAAAGAAAGTCACAGAAGTGAGCTCTCCACACACACAAACACAGAGCAGCTGCCACTTCCAGCCCTGGAAATGCCATGAGCCTGCATGTTTCCAAAGATTTCACATGCCACTCATGAATGTCTTTATTATTTGGATTTAATTACCGCATTCTAGTTGGGATACACTTGTGGCTGGCTTTTTACCCAAACTGTGCTGACTGAGGGAACACTTATTAAAAAAAAAAAAAAGACTAAACTCATGAACACAAAATAAAAATACACAGCTAAGAATGACACATCTAGGATTATAATTAGGCTAATAGGCAAGATACTGGCCTGGAAACATGTGCACTGAGATTTAACTCCAGATCCAGCTTTCTTCTTATTTTCTCACTTTTAGCAAGTCCTGGTGGTCTAAGTTTTCTTTTCCCCATTTCAGTTCTGTCTGGTAATTCTAGTTAAGCCAAGCAGACTTACTGGGGGTATTCAAAATGCCTTTAATATCTTTGCATTGGTTTGTGCAGTATATTTGCTTGCCTTGTGCAGTATGGTCCATGATGTGTGGCTCCAAGGCCCTTACAGTCAGATGGAGAGTTAGAACATCCCCTGTCCTGAAGAGGTGACCTTTCTTGGAGACAGTTGATCCCTGTGGAGCCTCCAGGACCACTGCAATGCTAACACCAGTTTTGATTCAGTGTTGCACACACATTCAAAAGGAAGTCTGGGGCCTCTGTAATTTTGGGTTAGTTTTGTCTACTATACTTCTGCAGTCTTGATGTAATTTTTCTCTTAAAATGAGGGGCTTGGCTGAAGCAAAGGCAGTAGGTGAAAGTAGTGGGAAAGTAAAGAAAAAAGCCACAAAATAGTGGAATCCCATCTGGCAGAAGACTGAGGAAATACTGTGTAGGCATTGAAACACAGACATACTCTGTAGCCTAAAGAATGGAGCTTCAGGACTGCAATGAGCAAGTACAGAACTCTAGCACAGAATGGATCTATTCTGAAAATCAGAAGGAGATAGGGTCAGATCCATCATGAAGTCTGAGAAAGGACCAGACAAAAGAGAGGACAGCATGAAATACAACAAGCACAACTACAGATACCAACTAGGCCAATTATGAGGCATGGGGAATAAAGCTGCAGCAACAGAAAGCAACAGAAATTGTGATTGTTGCTACTAAAGGAATGAAAGCAGCATTCTGAGACACAGTACAGAAGTTCAGCAAAAGTTTGCTGAAAAGAAGAGCAAAAGGTTTTATAAATCACATTGGATTTTGTAGAAGAGGAATGATACATAGAAAGGTGATGCAAGTTCTGCATTGGCAGGAAAGGAGACTGCAAGATAACTGTATGTATGTTTTCCCAAATGCAAATCCCTTGCATAGTCAATAATCATTGATTATTGATCTTCAAGCACGTAGCCAAAATGTCACTTATGGAAAACGGCAGCTTGATTAGAACTCACAGTGGAGAGGAGGGGTCCAATACTTGAATCAGAAGCTGACTCCCTCATCTACATTTAAAAAGCTCATTCTTTCCTAAGGTAGAAGAAGAAATCCAAATCTTGCAGGATGTTCCCTTGAGGCAGTGTTTTGTCCTTGTTTTTATTTTACTTCCCTTCTGATGAGAGGAAGCTCCAGCTGAAATGCCTTAATGACAAAGTGAAAGGCTTGATTCTGTTCTCACCAGCCGTTTCATGC
>VYZS01053620.1:0-14994 GCA_013400695.1 Neodrepanis coruscans | reverse complement strand
GATGTTACCAAACTATCTCCCTGCCTGCCTGTATGGCCAGTCCCATTGAGTTCAACCTCTCTTTACTCTTAGGGGTCCCTCCACAGAAGCTTTCTCCACTTCTCAAAAATGGCTTTTTTTTTTGTCATTTACTGCCGCAAAGGTCCTTGGCATCTGTTACCTCAGCCTCTTGTCTGTGTAGGATTATCCTGATATATTGGCTGCTACTATCTCTATCTGTCTTATCCAAATCAAAAAGGACCTTATTTTCTTCTTCCATTCAGCTTAAGACAGTCTGTTATGCTTATCAGCTTAATGGTTTGGGTTGGAAGNGATGTTACCAAACTATCTCCCTGCCTGCCTGTATGGACAGTCCCATTGAGTTCAACCTCTCTTTACTCTTAGGGGTCCCTCCACAGAAGCTTTCTCCACTTCTCAAAAATGGCTTTTTTTTTTGTCATTTACTGCCGCAAAGGTCCTTGGCATCTGTTACCTCAGCCTCTTGTCTGTGTAGGATTATCCTGATATATTGGCTGCTACTATCTCTATCTGTCTTATCCAAATCAAAAAGGACCTTATTTTCTTCTTCCATTCAGCTTAAGACAGTCTGTTATGCTTATCAGCTTAATGGTTTGGGTTGGAAGGGACCTTAAAGATGATGGTTGAGATGGTTCACAGAGAGCCATGAATTCCTTTTTTGCATGTAATGTCCCTTTTCCTTATTTTGTTTTGCTCCTAGGTGGAACACTTCTCACAATTTCTGGGGTGGGCTTTAGCCAAAATCCCGCCCTGGTTTCTGTTTCAATGAACAGTCAAATCTGTACAGTCACTCACTTGACGGAAGAGACAATTTGGTGCCTGACCCCACCAGCTGCTAATTTATCTAATGAAGATTCACAAGACATCTCTGTCAGAGTAAACGTAGTCATCAGCAGTAGGTCACTTCAATATACTCTCTCAGCTGAAAGGGCCACTACCTTTAATTACCAAAGAGCTTTGACTCCGCTCGTTACTGTTGTTGAAATGGAAATCTCAGAGAGCAGCCTGCTCTTGAACATTCAGGGAATAAACATCACTGGATCTGTGGCTAAGCTTGGACACAGTGAATGTCAACTTGAGTTTCAACGTGGCAACAAGTCTGCAATGTTTTATCAGTGCTCTTTGCCACTGAACAGCCTGGAACCTGGGTCTTTCCCCATCCAGGTTATCCATAGGCAGCTGGGATATGCTCGTGTGACAGCAAGACAGCAGGCCCTCACAGTAACTCCACAGATAACATCCATATTCCCAACAAAAGGATCAATCTGTGGTGGGATGTTACTCACTATATCTGGTATTGCTTTAAAATCCAGGAGGAATTTGGTAAAGGTCACCTTGGAGAGGAATTACTCCTGTGAGATCCAGAAGTCTGATAACGATGCTATTAGTTGTGTTGTCCTTCCAGGGGCCCATCCTTTGCACTACCAGTGGCTGACTGAGGCATCTTGGGCTCTCAATGTCACAGTGATTGTCAATGGGGTCAGCAGTGTGTGCCTTGGGGACTGTACATTCCACCTTCATGAACAGTGGACCCCCCTAGTACATTTGCTGACCTGGAAGACCAATGGAACGTTCACCTGTGTGACAATCACAGGACAGAGGTTGGCTTGGCCAGGTAATACCCCCCTGGTACGTGTGAATAACCACACTGTCTGCAAGGTGACCTTTTGGAATGAGACCATCATTGAGTGCCAGACACCCTGCCTTGCCCCAGGGGAGCACAGCATTTCCATATCCAACGGGAAAACTGGCCGTGCTTGCTTTAGAGAGGCATCCAGTGTTCTCACCATCCTGCCTCAGGTGTACCAGTTTAACCCACAAAACTTCAGTGCCAACGGGGGAGGCCTGCTCACCTTGGCAGGCTCAGCACTGAAAGGGAAAAGAACAACTTCTGTTCTCATCGATTACCGCCCTTGCCTTGTCCTCAGTGTCACCTGTGCAGCTCTCCAGTGCACGGTGCCTCCTGGCAACAGCACCAGGGCTTTGAGTCTAAAAGTAGATGAACACTTCCATTACCTTGGAACAATAACTTACAGTGAGGAATTTACCCCAGCTTTCCTTTCTCTTGTTGCAACCGGTCTCCTTTTAACCATCACAGTATCAAGGGTCACAGAGACACACACCATGCACGTGTTTGTTGGAGACTTTGCTTGCAGTGGTGTCATCATCAACGGCTCCACATTGCAGTGCTCACCTCCTCTGCTCCCTGTGGGAGAGTACCCTGTGCTGGGCCTGGATATTCCCAGGGGCTGGGCTTCCTCCAACCTGACGTTCTCCTCTCAGCTGGTGGTGACAGCTGCACATCACAACTGGGGTAAGTCATGGAGGGCTGCTGTAGTTGTGTCGAGTGAGGCACTGCAGTGACAGATTTTTATGTAATGAAAACAAAAATCACAAATTAAAAAAAAATGCTCTTGTTCACAGCTGTCTATCAGGCTCTGTCTTAACTCCCTTTTCTGTCCTTTTCCAAGGTGGCTTGAATGGAGGAGCAGTTTACCTGCATGGAACTGGGTTTTCACCGGGGGAGACTTTAGTCACAATCTGTGGCATCCACTGTGGACCTTTGGGCAAGATGACCACGACTGAGCTGATCTGCCTTGCCCCACGCTTACATGGTCAGTTAAAGCACAAAACTTGTCATTGTGTTAAAAATATCCCCTAAAAGCCTATCTTGATCCGAAAGCAGGGCTTCGTAGTGTATCTCATCCCAAGGGAACAGAGAGCAGCCCTGGAGAAAGAAGAGAAGCCAACACAGTATTTATGAAAGTTTGAAGTGATGATCTTGGAAAAAAAATAATCAGAGCACAACACAGGGCAGTCTGGTTATTGCAGGGAGAATAGCAAAGTAAAGTGTAATCAAATTGATCCAAACTGTGAAAACATTAATAATGGTGTTCAAAACTCACTGAGTGGTTGGCAGCAGAGGGAGCCTGGGGAAAACCATCTCAGGCAGGCCCACAATGCTTTTTACTGACACTAGATGTCAGCAAGGGAATACTGATCGCTCGTGTGTCTGGAGAGATGCCAAGGATATATTGCCTCACTAACCAAAGGCAGAGTTACAACCCCTCTCTCCTTGCCCTGGGTTTTTTTTATCTGGCTTATTTAGCCTGGTAACCCTGCCAATTTCCGAAGTCGAGTTGCAAAAATATTTGTTAATTAAATATTTACAAGCAAATATTTTTTTTTGCATTCCTTAAAAATGTGAAAATCCTTTGCAGACTGCTCAAATCTGTGTTTGTCAGGCTGTTTGTGTTTCCTGAGACAGTTGTGTTCAGCCCGTGCACATCTGCATCTGTATATATGGCAAGATGCTTTCCGGACAGTGCTCCACTTAATATTTAAGGATTCAAACCCTGCACCACCACCACATTTAGGGCAAGAGTGGATGTATAAAGTGCACTTATTGCAGTCTCACCTCGTGCTTTTCATGCTGCTGCTGCCCTGGGGAATTTTGCCACTTGGCACTTGCGCATCCAGTGCTCAGACCTTTCTTTTACTGCCTCATCCACGTGGGAGAGGTGGCAAAGCCACTTCAGGGATGCAGGACCATGAGCCGTGAAGGAATGGGAGGGGATAGGTCTGTGGTGCCCTGGGGCCTTTTCAGTGGTTCACCCAGGTTGGACGCTCGTCTGACATTTCCCGGCTCTGATCGCCGAACCGGGTGATGTGAAGTGAAGAGTTTAAGCTGCATTTCTTCTGTTACAGCACCCTGTGAAGCAGAAACACCTCCCCTCTGGCACTGTGGGATGTCAGGTGGCAGCTGGCTGCCCTGGGGTTTCAGCACTAGGTCATGTTGTGTCTGGCCTGCTTAAGATTAGAGGTGTTCACGTGGGAATCCCCAACCAGTTCATGTAGCTCGCTCATGTGATAAAATCCATAGGGCAAGGCTTTGCAGGTAGGAAATGTGACTTATTTCCCATTGCACAGGCAGTTCTCTAAGACCTGAGGTACCTGCTGGGGTCAGCAGGATCCATCCATAAAACTGTCCCACAGGGCATTCTTTAGGAATGGGTGTTGAGTGGGGTCACAGAGAGGTTTGGTGGTTGTAAAGAGCTAGGCATGTTCCTACTGAGATGTGCTCAATCCGGAGCACAAGGGATTGGAATACAAGCCTACAGTCTTTTATGAAAACTGTTATCTTTAGCAAGATGCAGAAAAATCAATTCAGAAGACAGCTAAAATTCAGTTTCAGCCTTGANAAGTGCACTTATTGCAGTCTCACCTCGTGCTTTTCATGCTGCTGCTGCCCTGGGGAATTTTGCCACTTGGCACTTGCGCATCCAGTGCTCAGACCTTTCTTTTACTGCCTCATCCACGTGGGAGAGGTGGCAAAGCCACTTCAGGGATGCAGGACCATGAGCCGTGAAGGAATGGGAGGGGATAGGTCTGTGGTGCCCTGGGGCCTTTTCAGTGGTTCACCCAGGTTGGACGCTCGTCTGACATTTCCCGGCTCTGATCGCCGAACCGGGTGATGTGAAGTGAAGAGTTTAAGCTGCATTTCTTCTGTTACAGCACCCTGTGAAGCAGAAACACCTCCCCTCTGGCACTGTGGGATGTCAGGTGGCAGCTGGCTGCCCTGGGGTTTCAGCACTAGGTCATGTTGTGTCTGGCCTGCTTAAGATTAGAGGTGTTCACGTGGGAATCCCCAACCAGTTCATGTAGCTCGCTCATGTGATAAAATCCATAGGGCAAGGCTTTGCAGGTAGGAAATGTGACTTATTTCCCATTGCACAGGCAGTTCTCTAAGACCTGAGGTACCTGCTGGGGTCAGCAGGATCCATCCATAAAACTGTCCCACAGGGCATTCTTTAGGAATGGGTGTTGAGTGGGGTCACAGAGAGGTTTGGTGGTTGTAAAGAGCTAGGCATGTTCCTACTGAGATGTGCTCAATCCGGAGCACAAGGGATTGGAATACAAGCCTACAGTCTTTTATGAAAACTGTTATCTTTAGCAAGATGCAGAAAAATCAATTCAGAAGACAGCTAAAATTCAGTTTCAGCCTTGAAGCTTAAAAAAATTAACAAAATTAAATAAAATTAGCAAAACCACACTCCCTTCAAGAAAAAACAAAATGAAAAGAAAAAAGCCCAGTCTAAGTCATGAGTCTTTAAAGGTTTGATAAAGACACATCTGACAGATTGCTGATCCTGGAAATGTTCAAAAGCTGTGTAGATGTGGCACTTGGGGACATGGTTTAGTGGTGGGCTTGGCAGTGCTGGAGGAATGGTTAGAATCAGACTTTGATGGCTTTTCCAACCAAAATGATCCTGTGATCCTGAAAGCTCCTCCCTTCCCTTGTTCTTGCCTTGTTACTCATGTTGCAGCACAGTTGATGAGTACAAATACAACTGGGTTCTGTCCAGCTCAGGTAAATTTACAGAACACATGGCCAGTATCTGTAGGACTGGGTTGTGCTCCTGTGAAAGATGGAAAGACTGGCAGGAAACTTGAGGCAGGTGAGAAAATAACTGATTATTCTTTTCAGATTAGATCAGTATAGGTACCATATATAAATCTTTCAGCAAGCCAGGATCCTGCTGTTTATGTTTAACATTGGGATGAGGGTAGGGAAGACACCTTTAAAATAAGATGATTTGATAAGATCCTTCAGAATAAAAGCTAAGCATGATTTACCTGGTTGCATCAGTGTGGTTGGAATAAGAGGCCTGGCATTACAACTTTGATGTAGCAGCTCTTGGGACCTCTGTTAGTGAGCCCTGGATCTACCATGAACCAGATTCTGCTGGTAAAAGTGGATGTTTAAGGATAAGAACGTGGATTAAAGGAAGAAATTAGGCTGGTTTAAAAGGATGAGAGACATGGGTTGGTGGAGCTTTTGGAACAGGACAAGAGAAGAGGGTGGAGTAAGTTTTGGTTGTAACAGGGAGATGCTCTGAGCCAGGACCAAGGTGGGACTATATCCAGGGAAGTGAGATGATTTGTATGAGCAAACACAGAAACTATGAAGAGGATGTGTTGTAGTAACTGAGAGAGACTTCAGGAGGAGTCAGGGCCTCTGAATGTTTATTATGGAGACCAAACCAAAGCATCCAAGTGGTCCCTTCTACTTTCAAATCCAGAAATGAAGTAGAAAAGAGGGGGGAATAAGGCATATTGATTACACAGCAGGAGTGTTCTGACAGTGAGATCTATCAGGCAGTGGAATACATGCTTGAAAGTTACCTCTTGGGACATCTGAAACTTGGCTGTGTGAAACAAATGTCTCCCAGTGAGCAATTCTTCACAGGCAGAGGTTGAACTCGATGACCTTAACAGTTCTCTTTTTCCCTCTCCCTTTTACTAACTTCTTTTTTTTGGTAAGTCTTTGTCTTCCCTGCTAAGCACATGTTAATGTTATGCTCCACAGTCTGTTTTGTGAGCGCTGGATAACTGGGGATGTGAGGTTTGGCACAAGGACTCCTTGGGCAGTTCTTCAATCAACCCACGGCTGCTCTTAGAACCTCCTGTAGGTTTCAGCCTCATCACATGTCCAGCAGTTGTTATTAAACAGTGACCCAGAACAATGCCCTTGTGGTGAGCAGCCCAGGATCCTGGGTTAAGCCAGAGTATCCCTCAAAGCCAGGGCTGGGAGCAGTCTGTGCCTAACTCGTTACCAGCAGAGATTTGGCTGCCGTTGTGTCTGATCTCAAACTAGAAGCTGTAATGGGCTAAGTGCATTCATCTCAGCCATGAGCATAAAGAAACTTCATTCTGGGTTTGAATACTAACCAATTAAGCAGGAAGAGGAATTATGTCCCCAAATGGGCAGAATATCCTTTTAGAATGTGCTGAAAGTGTGTTGAAATCTCTAGCTGATATTTTTTTGCTACTCTTGGAGCAGGAGATAATGGCACTAATAATACCAAGGGATATTTGTGTTTTGTGGTAAGAGGAAGGGGAACTGAAAGACCAAATTTCTCCACCTGCAAGAGAGAAAGAAATTCTAAGGTTGATTCTGGGAGGTATAAATTAAGTAGCATTTGCTTGGATTTTGCTTCCACTGATCTCTTTCCAGCCCTTTGTAACCATACTCTTTAACTCAAATTTTATAAATTTATATATTTATAAATATATATATTTATCAATTTATTTATAAGTTTTATAAATGCCTTTGTTTGCCTGGTTTGAGGTAAAAATTATTTCAGCAGTTGGATAGAATTGCCACTGAATTTGAGGAAGAAATGGGATTGAGCAAACTGAAAAATTTGTCAAGATGTGGGTAACTTCTTTTTCCTCATTCTAGATACAGAGAAGAAAAATATAGTAGAATTGTTAACTCTCCCTCTGAAGTTCAGAGCAGATGAAATGCTGGGTTTTAATATTTCAAAATACACCTGAAACATTAAACAGTTATAAACTCTTCAGAAATACTCCATATTAAATAATAATTTTTAACAAAATGTGCTTAATATTTTAACATAAGAAATAGAGCATTTTTATATTTTTTACAGTTTCCAACCCCCTTTTTCATAACTGCTAAGGAGACAAGATATTCATTGACAATGACACTTTCCCAGCAAACAAAGTACCTTTTGAACAAACTGGAACTTAAAAAAGCAAATAGAATAAAAACGTCACTTGATAAATTCCTACTGATCGCATTTCTGATGCTTGAGGAACACTCTTGGCTGCTACAGTGCAGACTGTAACACTGTCACCACTCCTTTTCAGGAGTTCATTACAACTGCTGGTTAGTTCAGGATTAATGAAAATTCTCCCCAAAATCAGGGTTTTGAGAGAAAGAGTTTTAATGTCTGTCATTGTTTAATGCTTAAAGGATTCCTTTTTAAACTTATTAAAATGAAGTATTTCAACTACCTCTGAAGTTCAGATTCAGCTTATAATATCATTTTTTTAGCATTTTTTTTGGCTTGATTTAGAATAAGAAAACCTAATTTCTGTTCAGAGATTCACACTGAGATATTTAAGTTGGAAAAGAACTCCAAGATCATTGAGTGATCAATATCAACCTTGTCACCCAGATCAAAGCACTGAGTGCTACATCCAGTCATTCTCAGTGCTACATCCAGTCATTTCTTGAACACCCCCAGGTACAGCGACTCCACCACCTCCCTGGGCAGCACATTCCAATTCTTGACAGCTCTTTCCATGAAGAATTTCTTCCTAGTGGTCACTCAAAGCAAAACAGCTGCTCCCATTATGCTTTTTACCACATCCATGAGGTCAAACTTGAACCTCATCTTTAGTCACACTCAGCTACAAAGTGAGATATTTAAGTTGAACTCACACCCATTCCCAACTCACACCTGTTCCCCAGAAACCCACCAAGCTGTGTTAATGCTTCCACAAAACCTGTTTCTGGATTTCACAGTTGTGCTAGACACAAAGCTGTCACATCTCCTGAGTAAAAGGTTTGTGCCTTATGCCTGATCTGTAAACCACGGTCAGTCTTCCCCAGAAGAAATGTCCATGTTCTTATTTAATCCCTTGAGTCCTCCTCCTAGACAGAGCAATTTGATCCCACAGGCCATCCTGATGCTCAGCACAAAAAGGGGGTTATGTGCTTGCTCACACAAAGCAAATGAGGCTGAAGGAGCAGCATGGAGACCTCTCCATCCCTAAAAAGGATGCACCTAAAGAGAGGTTGGGTGCACATCAGGAGTCAGAGAATCATGGAATGGTTTGGGTTGGAAGAGACCTTAAAGTTCATCTAGTTCCAACCCCCTGCCATGGACAGGGAGACCTTCCACAATGAATGTGTCAGTAGTTAAAATATTCTCAGTATCAGTGGCATATTGGCTGGTTTGGGTTACTTTTTCCTCTCCTGTCTTTGCAGCTTCTTTGGCCACTCTCTGTGGCCTGACACATTCCTCTGCTGACTGCCGAGAAGACAGAGCCACCTTCATTGAATGTGATGTCCAAGTCACGGTGGGTCTGCACCAGCAGAGAGGATCTGTGTCCTACCTGTATGTCTGTGGGGACAGCCCCCCTCAGTGGCACCAGAGGGACACCAACCCACCCCAGAGGCACTTTGTTGGACTCTTTGCCAGGTTAGTTCTGTGTCTCTCTAACAGCTGAGTTCATCCACAAATAACATCCCTCACACATGATCCACCTTTTGCAGAATTGGCTCCTGACAAATGATGGACTGAAGGAGCAAATTCCTAATTCTTAGGTCGACGCCAATAGAGCAATTTAGCCTTGAGACCACTAGAGAGCTCCGCTGGGTTGTAAAATTTATTCCTTGTGCCTATCAAAGCATCTCTACCCCCTCCTTCCCTTCCTGTCTTTTTTAGTCTTTGAGAGACATCAGAAAACCCATCTCGAAAACAGCCTGCTTTGTTCCTTCTTAGGTTTTAATATTTATCTTCTGATCCAAAGCAACATCTGGTGGGTGCCAATGGGGAAAAAGATTAGGCATTATGAAAAGCAGAAGACTTTTTTCCCCTATTTTTTCCCTTTATTTTTTTTCTTACCCCTGCCCCCCTTTCTCTCCCCCCCTCTCCCTCCAAGCAGTTTAATCAGTAAAAATGCACAGAGTAAATTCAGCAGCCGGTGCAATATTTACTCAGCAAGGGTGCTCAGGCTCTTACAACTCAGGCTTTGGAAATTCGAGGCCAAGTTGTCCAAGAGTGGAAACTTGGAACTGATGGCTTTGATGGAGCAGTGGGGATTTATACCTGCAGAGCATTCACTTGTAGGAGCAAGAGAAATCTCTGAATCAAGGAAGAAACAGATAAATCATATAAAGATTTGGGTTGGGACCTTTAAGATCAATCATCTCATTCCAACCCCCTTCCATGAGCAGGGACACCTTCCACTATCCCAGGTTGCTCAAAGCCCTGTCCTTGAACACTTCAGGGATGGGGCAGCCACAGCTTCTCTGGGCAACCTGTGCCAGGGCCTCACCATCCTCCTAGGGAACAATTCTAATATCTAATCTAAATCTCCCCTTCTGCAGTTTAAGGCAATTCTCCATTGTCCTGTCACTCCACACCCTTGTGGAAAGTCCCTCTCCAGCCTTCTAATAAACCCCCTCTAGGTACTGGAACAAGATGGACAAAACTTTCCAGAAGTTATTAAATAAATAGAGAATTGGAACAGCACTGCAAAGCACTGGCCATGGTTTGCTGTACATGGTGAACCCATTCCTGGCTGCTGCATCTTGCCAAGTTCAGGTATTTCAGTGGAGTTGCAGAGCTTTGGTCCCCATTCCTACCTGATCCTTACATCAGAGCTGGACTTGTGAGTTCTGGATGTCCTGCACTGAGAGGGGAAAAAAATCCAATTGGCATTTACTGTACAAAGACAGCAAGAAATGAATTGCACAGTTTTTTAAAACTTTTTTAAAAATATAATGCTACCCAAAGGACTTATTTCCAAAAAAACCCCTCTAGGAGCCTTTCCTTGCCTGGCTGAACTTTGCTTTGCCTTTTGTCACATCAGTGTAACCACAAACCAGAGAACAAACAAACTTGGGAACAACAGGACAACCCAATATGTGTTACTTTTTTGCTCCCTGTTCCCTGAGTATCAAGATTGTGCTCGACTTTTTACTGATTAAAAAAGCATTTGCAAAATAATAATAATAATAACAATAACAAATAATCATAATCATAATCTCTGGGTTTTGTTTAGGCTGTCTCTATAGAAGAAGTCATGAAGTCAATTTACTGACTGTTTTCTCTGTTTTAGTCCAAGTTAAGAGTGAATGTCCCAGAGACAGGGATTATTATTCCTTCAGGGACTCTTATCAGGCAAAGTCAAATCAATCACCTTTTTCTTACCTACCATTCTCCCATTATTCCAACTTCTTAAACCATCTTCTCATTGCCTTTAGCTTTTTCCCCCATTGTGCTCATGCTTCTCTTTTAGAAATTAGAACTTGGACTCTTGGATAGTTTTCCCTAGTATTGATATTTTTTCTGCTGAATCTATTTCTAAACTGGTTCTTGCTGAAGAGAAGCAGGGGCAAAGATTATTTGTTTTAAAATGACTTTCCTAATTTGAGAAATCTGGGAGGAAATAGAGATGTTTAAATCACACAAATTACCCTATTTCAGCATTTCAGAAAACTTTTTTTCCTCCGTATTTCACATCAGAAAAATGTTTAATTTCAAAATATTAATGGAATTTGCAGCAAAGTGCTAGAAAATGAAAATGTTCCAACCAGAAAAAAAACTATCTGGGGAATTCCTGAAGTAAGACATATTGATTATTGTAATTAATAATAGTAACTAATATATGTGAATTGGAGTTCATATCAGGATGGGGATAAAACTACCAAAGTAATTCCTGGCTTAAGTACACATTGAATACCTTCAGTTATTTCTTACGTGTTTTATATAATCATATAATTCTTTAGGTTTGAAAGAAGCTAAAAAGTTCACCTCATTCCAACCCCCTGCCAAGGCAGGGACACCTTTCACTGGATCATGTTGCTCCAAGCCCCATCCAACACTTGAACACTTCCAGGGATGGAAGCTTCTCTGTTCAGTTGTTTACAGTGATATAAATAAATCTTTTCCATATTTAGTCTGTACCACAGCCCATCCTTTGCAAACATATAGTGGCAAATGCATATTCCTTAGAAGGGTTCCAAGTTTTGCCATTAACATCCCTGAAATCCCTTTAAATTCACTCCTTTTCTTGAATTTCCTCTAAACACTGCAATTTTTGAAGAGTTTTCCAACATCAGTGTCTGAGGATGCAGTTACAAGAGGAACTGGCTGTTCGCTTGCAAGCAAAGATTTTTTACTTTTTGTTAAAAAATGTGAATTTTTTGAATGAATTGACCTACTTGAAGGTCCTTGTGTTGCTCTCAAAAGCAGGTGCAGTTCCCTGTGGCTGGCTTTTGATTATTGATACAGCAGAGGGAAAAGTTCATTTAAATATAATAATAAAAATTCATTGTAGAAGAGGTTCAGCAAATTGCAGAAGACTTTTTTTTTGGTAGTATTTTCGTAGTTTCTAATGTGGCTGCTTCCTTCAACACTTAAACCCTCAAAAAGGGCAACAAAACAAATACCCCCTAAATGCATGGTCAGAGCAGGGCTTTGTTTGTAGGATGAGCTGGCACATCCAGCATGGAAGTTTGAAAACTTCAGGGTCATCCAACCACCCTGATCCTTCCTCTCCCAACACAGCTCTGAATCCTGGCTTTACAATTTGGTCAGTTTTGGTAGAACTTTGGTCAAGAGAAGTTGTTTCTCCCCCTCTACTCCACTCTCAGGAGATTCCACCTGGAACATTGTGTCCAGCTCTGGGGTCTCCAGCACAGGAAGGACATGGACCTGTTGGAGTGAGTCCAGAGGAGGCCACAAGATGATCAGAGGGATGGAGCAGCTCTGCTACGAGGAAAGGCAGAAAAAATTGGGATTGTTCATCCTGGAAAAGAGAAGGCTCTGGGGAGACCTTAGAACACCTTTCCGTACCTAAAGGGGCTCCAAGAGAGTTGTAGACAGACTTTGGAAAATCGAATGGAGTGACAGGACAAGGGAGAATGGCTTCAAACTGACAGGAGGTAGATTTTAGCTATTAGGAAGAAATTCTTGGTTGTGGGGGTGGAATGGCCCTGGCACAGGTTGCCCAGAGAAGCTGTGGCTGCCCCATCCCTGGAAGTGTCCAAGGCCACGTGGACAGGGCTTGGAGTAACCTGGGATAGCGGAAAGTGTCCCTGCCAAGGCAGGGGATTGGAATGAGATGAGCTTTAAGGTCCCTTCCAACCCAAACCATTCCATGATTCTACATTTGACACTTTAGCAAATCCTGTAATATGAGATTTTCAGGAACCTGAAGACTTCTGACATTCCTGGTCCTGCCTATCTAATCCTGTATTTTGTTGAGTAAATCACATTGTCCTTTCTTGAAATAACTCTGTCCTTTCTTAGCTATTCAGGAAAGTGGTATAATTTCTAAGCTATGCTGGTGTTGCTATAACTCATCTCTTTTCTGCTCTTCTTCCTACAAGTTGCAGGTGTGTATCTGGTGGTGGGGTGGTGAGGAAGGAAGGAATGAAAAGTGAATCATCCTGTCCTGAGCCAAAGCCTGCAGAAGTAAATTTGGAAGTTTCCCCCACTCATTTTGAATCACAGAGTCACTAAGGTTGGGAAAGACCTCTAAGATCAAGTCCAGTCATTAACCCAGCACCACCACACACAACTAAATCATGTGTTGAATCCTATGGCTCCCCTCAATGAAACACTACCAAAATCAGCAACTGTCAGCTGCAAAACCAAGGGAAAAATGTTTCTTCCCCCAAACCTTTTCTATTACTTTTCCCCCCATGCAAGGGGAGGCTTTAGAGCAAATGTCTCTTGGTATAACTGGCACATATATCGAATCTGCTTAGTCTGGGCTGTTAAGTAAGTTTAATTAATTTACCAAGTTAATGTTCCAATCTTAGCAACAAAGCATCATTGCAATCAGCTGGGTAGCAGGAATTGGAACCCCTAAATGAGCTCATTTTTTCACAGTTGGAATTAGGGACCAGTTAGCCAGTTGTGTGGTTTTTCCAATTTCTCCAGTTGCCCTAGGGGAGTTGCAAGTTATTCATTCCCCATTGCTAAGTGTGAGTAAGATGGGGAGGGGGGAGACACGAACAAACCCTGCTCCATGTAGGAGTCCATCTTTGAACCTAACACTGCTGATTCTCTCTGTGTTGTCTGCACTTTTTTTCCTCTCTTGGTCCTCGAACAGCATTTTCTCCTATTTGTAACAGTTTGGGGAAGCAGAAAAGCATCACTGAGAGATATTTACTGCATGTATTTTCATCCTGAGTGTGTGCAGATAAAGGGGGGAAAAAACAAATAAACAATAAAAGAATGGAAACAAAATTACAGAAATTTGCAAAGTTTGACAAATGGTGGCCAGGAGTTGCCACAAGCTAATGGCTTGCAATGATTAATAAGAGTAAAAATAATTGCATTTCATTAAGATTGATGACACCCCATTTAACCTCCCTTCTCGTTTCAGCCCTAAAGTGGAAAGAGATGAAGTTCTCATCTATAATAGCTCCTGTAACATTACCATGGAAACTGAGGCAGAGATGGAGTGTGAGAGAGCTAATCAGCCAATTACTGCCAAGATTACTGAGATATGGAAAAACTGGGGCCAGAACACTCAGGTATAATCAAATCTTTTTTACAGACTGATTCAAACAGCTTAAAATTAAATTTGTAATATTGTGTACATTTAAAGGGGGCAAGAAAAAAAAACAATTTAGGCTGAGCAGCAGCAATATATAATATTAAATGGTTTCCAACTTTGAACAGCAGTTCTAATGCAGTGCAGCTGAACTAATGGTTAACTATGGTTAATCATGTATTTTATGAGACATAAATGAGCTTTACCTTATTTTCTGGGCAATGTATATGTTTTTTAACACTCCCCCTTTTTTAAAAATATAAATTTAACTCTGTTCTAAAAATGTTATTTTCTGTTGGGCAGAAATCTCAGCCATGAAGTGCAGAGTTTCAGCTCTCTGGCAGAGATTTAACATTCAGCATTTGTGCAGCTCTGGTTATATTTGGGTTTTGCTTCTTTTCAGTAGTCAGAGGAAAATGGGACAGTGCAGTGCAGTGGGTATAGCCAGAAAAAAAGACGTTTGTAATGAGTTCATGACAAAAAAACTGTAAATCTAAACTATCATCATTGTAAGGCTCTATACCAAAAAATGTTCATTGCAAACCTAAAATGTCGTTTTAGAGTCCTCAGAGTTTTGCAGAATTTTTGGGGGTGTTGAGCTGAATACTGGGTTGTGCCACCTGTAGGAAGAAATTCAGAGGGGCTGGATATTTGGTGAATACCAAATATCCCTTTGTCCACATCCTTTCCTAAATGAGCAGCTCCTGAGAAGTGGTGGAAACCCACCATGTACAGGGCAGTGCGAGTGGGGAGAGTTACACACCTGATCTATGATAAAAAACAAATGCTGTATTTTATCTATTAAGTTATCACACAGTTGTCTTAATCTGGTTGAAACTTGGGAAAGTGAAGTTCATTTGCTCAGCA
>VYZS01053615.1:0-16862 GCA_013400695.1 Neodrepanis coruscans | reverse complement strand
ATAATTAGAAAAAATATTATTAGAAATTATTATTAATATTAGAAAAAATATTATTCAGTTTTACTGTAATTCTTGTCTGAAATAATCAACAGCAAAACACTTCCTTCAAGATTTTCAGCATTTTAAGGCTCTTAAGCAAACAAAAATAAGCCTCTAAGGTTTAGAAATCTCACCACAACAGTCAAACAACTTTTCTGTAAAAATTCAGGAGGAATTTCTCCATGAAAAGGGGGGGTCAGGCCTTGGAAGGGGCTGCCCAGGGAGGTGTCTCCAAGGACTGATGGATGTGGCACTCAGGGACAAGGTGGGGATGGGGCACAGCTTGGACTTGATGCTCTGGGAGGTCTTTTCCAACCTCAATAATTCTGTAAAATCCATTATAATCCATTCAGCAACTTGATCAGGCAATGCCCAGCACTGCAGCTGAACAAACTGGGAGTAATTCATGCCAAACCCCTCCTTCCCCTCTGAGATTATCTGAAAACAGGTGGGAAAAACAACAAAACAACCATTAACTGAATAATTTTTGCCACTTCCCCACAGCACCAACAAACACCAGGTGAGAAACCAAAAGATCACTCTGAAAGCAGCTTTGAAGGAGTTTCTTGATCAAACAGCTCAGGTCAACTGGGACCAGAATGTTGGACTGGGATCCCCCCAGGAATCCCCCCAATCTTTCCCTACCACATCTCTTAGTTTGGCTTCAAATGAAGATTTTTTTTTTACAGCATTTTCCCAGATGGGTGATTAAAATAAACCTCTAGAAACCTTCCTGCAACACCCCAGCAACTTTTGTGTATTAAAAAAAAAAAAAAAAGGCATCTGATATCTTTTATTTCTTAGCAGCTGAGGTGATTTGTCATCTGTAAAGCACGATGATAAAACACCATGATCACACAGGTCTTCAAAACACAACTTTCAAAGCTCTCTTCAGAGTGTACTTTGATCAAAATGTTTACAAAGCAGGAGCTTTACAAGAGGTTCCTGCACATCAATCTTGATTAGGGGGATTTACCAACACAGCAGTAGCAGGGGATGCACCTCTGGAGCTGCACTTCTCAGGCAGGTGTTAAATATCTTGGGGTTTTTGCAAAAAAAAAAAAAAAATCCCAGAGTTTTCATTAAATTCAGAAGACAAAAAGATCGTTTATGAGGCTCCTAAATCGAAGGAAAGGCTGGAATTATAAATAGACACAGAAAAAAGGGTTGCTGAGAAAGTGTAACTCAGGTGTATTTTTGGTGAAACACCCAATGCTAAAAACATCCAGAACATGATTCGACATAACTACAGCAAATTAGTGCAGCAAATCTTTGAATCATTGGGGTTGGGAAAGACCTCCAAAATCATTGAGTTCAACCTTCACCCCTTTGTCAACCAAACCATGTCACAAAGTGCCACCTCTTGTTTTTTGGTGACTCCAGCCCCTCCCTGGGAAGCCTGTTCCAAGGCTTCACCACTCTTTCATTGAAGGATTTTTTTCCTGATATCCAACCTGAACCTCCCTGGTGCAGCTTGAGGCAAAAATACTTTTTACATTTGTGCTTCTAACTCTTCCCAGCTCTGATTTCAAATACTGTAGAACTGGGAAGAATTCAAGACTAAAATAAAAAAAAAAAAATTCAAGACTAAAACCAAAGAAAAAAATAAAAGCTTTTAAAAAACCACAGCCATTTTAATTAACCTGTGATTCAGGACATGAAAATATGCACAGCAGAGCACATCAACTGAGAGGAAAGAACCAGGAATACAAACAGGGAGTCAGGACTTGATCACAAAAGCCTTGCTGCTCTTCCAAGGATGCACCAGCAAGGACCAATATCAAACCTGACCACAGAGAAAGCTTTGCACTGAACATGATTATTTCCTGGCTCTAGTGGCCATTACAGAACAATTGATGTTAAGCCTCAATATTCTGCAATTCGTCTTCTGAAGTGCCAGGAAAATAAGGCAAGGAGTTTGTTTCCACCTGAAAACAGGTTGCCCAGAAAACTGAAAGCAAGAATAACACACTCACACATCACTTGTCTCAATTCAGAAGATATTTCAGATTTCTTTTTCCTCCCTCACTGACCAATCAACTGGAGCAAAGTTGCATATGAGTAAAACGAGGGCAGAAAGAGTTTATTTAAAACACTGTGTGTGTCTGCTCCCTACCTCAGACTGTATTTTATGGACTTGCAGGAATTTTGGGAGCAGAACAGCAACATAAACACCCATAATTCAGTTCTCTCCTTCCTCTTTCTGCTTGTCTACCACAAATCTCTCTGCTCCTTTATACCCTCACTGCAGGCTTAGGTTGACAACCTTCTCTGCTCAGCTCGTGCTGATTTAATACAACTGCAGCATCTCTCCCCTCCAGCTCTCCTGGAATCTTTTCTTTACAACCCCCAGCTCTCCTTTCTGCTTCTATTAGTTATTTCCTCCTAATTGCAGCACCTTT
This sequence comes from Neodrepanis coruscans, assembly GCA_013400695.1. Lineage (NCBI taxonomy): Eukaryota > Metazoa > Chordata > Aves > Passeriformes > Philepittidae > Neodrepanis > Neodrepanis coruscans. The sequence continues at coordinate 14,421 of VYZS01053615.1, read as the reverse complement.
GGAATGCACAATGTTGTAAATACCATCCAAAGGAAGCTGTGGGGAAGAAAATCAAGAGGAAAGAGCATAATAGCTCTGTGTGCTCCTGAGATGAAGCCAGTGGAGGGGGAATGATTTTATCTGTGAGTATTATGCACTAACAAAAGGAAATTGTGTCTCTATTCCCCTGCTTGGATTGAAAGAATCTGTTTTTCTGACAAAGAAATACAAAAATGAAAATATAAATGAGGCTTCTCACAGTCCAAATTTGGTTGGTTGGAGGAAGTTCTGCCTTAACAAGTTCCAGATTTCAGGTGTCTTGCTTTGTTCTCATTCCAGATCTGGGTGCATCACCCACTACCAAGAGAGGTTCTGAGGGGATTAAAAACCCTCCCAGTGCCCCCAAAAACACTGCCAAGGTCACAACCAGCTCCCATCTGTCCCACATTTCTCCAGGCTATTAAAATGTATTTCTGAGATGGAAAACCAGAGCCAAATTATTGAAGAGACAGAAGCAATTTCACAGCAGAAAGTCCTTTTGTTACTCTAATGAACTGTAGAGTATCTGAGTGAGGATGAAGGAAAAAAAAGGAAAAGAGCAAAAGTGATGTAGAAAATTGGGTAAAACACACCTGGGAATGTTTCCAGCCCTCTGGTCACTCAGACCATGTCACACAACTGCAGTGGCTGCCTCAGCCCAACACCTGAGGGAGGGATCCCAAGTGCAGGAAAGGCACTAAAATTCTCCTTTAGTTGCCAGAAACAGCCCCAGTGGTGAGGAAACTCATGTTATTGATAATATTGGAGCCCAAACACAGCTGACAGGGCAAAGACAGTCTGTGCATTTCAGCTGCTCTGAGTTTTCAGCTTATTTTATCAGATAATTTTATTCAAATAATTTTAGCATTTATTCCAATCTTCTTTTTCCCAAATTCTCAGGAATTTTACGTGCTTAAATTTGTTTTTTTTTTTGTGATACTTTACATCCTTTTATAAGTGTGACCTTGTTTGAGCAGAGAGNTATTGGAGCCCAAACACAGCTGACAGGGCAAAGACAGTCTGTGCATTTCAGCTGCTCTGAGTTTTCAGCTTATTTTATCAGATAATTTTATTCAAATAATTTTAGCATTTATTCCAATCTTCTTTTTCACAAATACTAAGGATGCTTAAATTTGTTTTTTATTGTGATACTTTGGCATCCTTTTATAAGTGTGACCTTGTTTGAGCAGAGAGATGAGACCAGATGACCCACTGTGGTCCCTTCCAAACTCACCCACCCTGTGATTTTAGATCTTTTAGGTCAGTTGTGACTAAGTTTCCTGTTTCCTAAGTTTCCTGTCACCAGAGTGTTGGATGCTGCATCCTGATATATGTAACCAGACATTTTTGTGTTCCTCCACACTCACAGACACCTATTTGGTCATAAAAGTGCCAAAGACAGGAAGAAAAAATTATGTGAACCTGCCCAACCATATTTTAAAGAGAAAAAAAATCATAAAAAAGAACTTCTTACAAACAAACTCACACACACATAAAAAGTTGTAGTTCTTCTGTGAATAAAGACAAGTACAATGTAGAGTTTTAATCTCAGATTTATTCCAGGGTTTCAGTTTCTGCTGGATGCAGGTCTGACCTGCAACTCAAACTTAACTAAGCTGCCAAACCTGCTTTTTTCTGCCTGGTATTTTTTTCCAGAGAACAATGAAATTTCCTCCTGTAAACCAAGTTCACAAAGGGTAAGACCAGACTTAGAAAAGTCTCTTTATGGTTTTGCACCAATAATGCACCATTTTCCCCACGATGATGCTGCTTTAACTCCGTGGCCTTTTCCTCCCCAGTCAGTCCAGGCTGCCATAAAGCAGCTTGACCTTTTAATAAAGCCATTATGAAGGAGCAGAAAAGAGGCACTAAAACCAAAAAGTCACCCAAAACCCATTAGTGCTGACTGTTGAGAGGTTAATAGGACTAATTCTTTACAGCTTAAACTGATTGAAAACCTTTTAAATGATTGCCATGATACCACTTATGGTCCATCCCCACTTGGAAAGATGTGTCAGGGTTGAGCAGTGTGGCTGAGAGCAGCAGGGACACTTTTTCACCCATGAAATCAAGGCAAAAATAGACATTTTAGATGTAAAAAACCACAGAAACATATTTCCCTCTTCACTACATGAGATCCTAACCCCCTGCAATTATTTCAAGCAGATGAATTCGGCTTCCAACAATTTCAACTTCTATATTTAACTGTTTTCACAGCAAACAGAAAGGAACTTTAAATATAGGACTAAAGATCTGGCTTGCTAATTCTAAGATTTGTGGTTTCTTACACATCAGAGCTCAAGACACCTGTCACTGAATGTCACTTGATGCAGTTCCACAGAGGTGAAACTTCAGTGCAGAGCTGGAGAAAACATGGACAGACTCTAGAGGGAGTCCTAACTTTGCCGTATTTTTCCCCTTACAAAACTTTTATCAGTAGTTCAGAAAAAAAAAATAACAACAAAAAGAAAGCAAACTTTTTTTTCTGGATATCTCCTTTTTCAGCCTCTCCTCTTACTGGGCAGAGTGGGAGCTGCCTGGCACAACGATCTGCTTTCAGTTTTCTTTCTTCCTTGAGTGTGATGGAGAGGAAATCTTTATTTTCAGTTGTTCTTGAGGTGACTCTGGAGCACCTTCAGCCTGAATGTTTCACTGTCTGGGTCACCTCTGGTGTTCAATGAGTTTGAACTACACTCAGGCAGCCAGTCTTTAAATATTGGGAAAGAAAACAACCCAAAAACTCCTGTTGCCAGTGCCCAGAGTGTGTGTTCCTGTGCTCTGAGACACATCCCAGCACAGGAACAGCTGGAACACAAGGACAGCCAAGTCTGCCACACTTCCATGAAGCCCTGAGCCCCCTTTTAGATTTTCCAGCCCCCTTGGAGCTGGGGGGGAGTTTTCCTGTCATGATGCACTTGGCAAAAGTCACAGGATCCCAAAGTGGCTGAAGGGGGAAAGGAAGGTGGTGGGGCATCTCCTGCCACCTCCCTGCTCCAGCAGGGTCATCCCAGAGCACATGGCTCAGGATTGCACCCAAATCTTTCTGGAATATCATCATGAGGGAGACTCCACACACTCTCTGGGCAACCTGTTGCAAGGGGGTCTTCTTCATGTCCATGAGGAGCTTCCTTGGCATCAGTCTCTGCCTGTTCCTCTTGTTCCATTGCTGGGCATCCCTCTGTCCCCTCCCTGCACACACAGGGATGGGGTCCCCTCTCAGTGTCTCCTCTGCCTCAGGAGCTCCCTCAGCCTCTCCCAGGCAGGGAGATGCTCCAGTCCCTCAAATTCATTGTCAGCTTTGCTGGAGCTGCTCCAGGAGCTCCGTGTCCCTCCTGTGCTGAGGAGCCTGGGACTGGACACAAGACTCCAGAAGTGCTTCCCCAGGGCTGAGCAGAAGGGCAGGATCCCCTCCCTGACCTGCTGGCAAAGCTTTTCCTAATATTCCCCCCCCCACCAGGATCCCATTCCAGGCCCCCAGGGCTCACTGCTGGCTCAAATTCTGCAGGAAAAGCTTCTCCAGAGCAGCCAAGAAGCAGCTGTGGAACCCACACCTCCTGTCTTTAAGCAGTTTGAAATGTAGGACTTCCTTTACTTTAAAAGCTACAAATAGAGCACTGACTACTGGATATCAAAAAGCCCCCAAAAAATCAAAGAAGACAATATGTCTCCCATATTTCTCTGCATTGAAGGTAAGTTTAAGCAATCAAATATTGCAGGATTTTTCTGCTTTGAGGCACAACATCATTGCAGCTCATCCAAGCTGAAGAAATTCATAACAACTGGAATGAAGGCTGGTAATCCTTTATTTCTGCCTTGTCCTGTTAATCCAACATCCACTTTCCCTTTTGTTATTAATTAGTGTTTCCAAAAACAGATGAAAACTTTCCCTTTCCACTAAAGGGACCAATTTACAGTGAGAATAAAAACAACAAAGCCCACAAACACACACATTCCTCAGCAAGTTTTCTACCTGTCTAAATATTCTTTCACACACACACAAAAGGTATTTGCATTTAATTTTTTTTCTCAGAGGATAATGTGGTGCATTGCATGGATAGAATAAACTGTAGAAAAACTCAGATGACTTCTAAAATCTACATATTTACTTCTATATTCCAGGGAAGAAAGAGGTCCACTGAAGACAGCTGTCTACCTCTCCCTGCCTTCATCTCCCACTTCTGCAGGGCTTTCTTTTGCTCCAGTGGCACCAGAATCTACAAAAATTCCATCTCTAACATCTCTGAGCCACAGCTGCCCCCTGACCACTCAGTGGTTTCATTCACTCAAAAAACAGAGCAACGAGGAGAGGGAAAAAAAAAAAGTAAACTACATTTAAAGTGATTTCTGAAGGAGCCAAAGAAAGTGTGTGAAGACAGATACTCCTTATTTTTCAAGTGCTCTTTCATCCTCTTTCCTAAACTTGACTCTATTTCAAGTCAGCACTGCAGGATGGAACTCAGCTGAACTTGGGAGAGATTCTGAGGCAGCAGAAACTCTCTGCCTGCCAGAGTTTGCTGCTGAACCCAGTGCTCAAGTCTTCCCCATTCCTCTCTTCCACTCTGTGGATAATCAGAAAAAAAGCTCTGAAATACAAGTTGCAGAAGCATTTCTGGGGTGACTTTCCCCTGAATATGACAGACAGCACAGAAGTCTGAAGGAGAACTCCAGCTCTCCAATCTTTTTGTTCTTTCCACGTTTCCAAACCACCTCCTCGACACCCAGAAATTAAGTGTTAGCACAAAGTGCATTATTTTCTCCTCAATATTGATTGAGAACTGGTTTTTATTACAGGCTCTGAATAGCAGGGGGGAAAAATAAAACCTACATTTTACTGCTGTCAAAAAAAAAAAAAGAAGCAGTGGAATAATGGACTGGCTGAAATGTTTATTCACCAAAAAAAAAAAAAAAAGCTGCTTCTGGAAAAGACACTCACACTTAAGTGAGCACTGAGAAGGAAATTTCCTGTTTGTGTAAATATGCCAAATGGCTACTTTTACACTCCTGGTGGCTGATCAGGAGCTGAAATATCCATTCCTATCTCCAGATCACAAGCTCTCTATTGCTGCTGGCACAGACTGTGACAGTAGGAAGGAGTTTGAGGATATTGCAATGCTGGAAATGGGGGCTCCATGGAAGGGAATGGGAAGTTGTTTGAGCAGAGGGATATTGGCCTGACCAAGGACAGTGAGAACAATGTCAGTCATTCAAATCTGCAGGGAAATAAATGAACAATATTTTCCAGGGATTTATTTTGGGAGAGAAGGGTGCTGGGCATTGAAGGAACATGTCCAGTTCTGGGCCCATCGCTGCAAGAGGGACATTGAGGGGCTGGAGAGTGTTCAGGGAAGGGAATGGAGCTGGGAAGGGGCTGAGGGAGCTGGGGGGGCTCATCCTGGAGCAAAGGAGGCTCAGGGGAGACCTGGAATTCTCTGCAATCCCTGCCAGGAGGGGGGAGAACAAGGGACAGGAGGAGAGGGAACAGCCTAAACTGTGGCAGGGCAGGGGCAGGTTGGACACCAGGAGGGATTTCTTTCTGGAAAGGGCTTGGAAGGGGCTGCCCAGGGAGGTTTGGAGTCCCCATCCCTGGAAGTGTCCAAGGAAGGACAGGACACGGCACTGGGCTGGGGGACAAGGTGGGGATGGGGCACAGGGTGGACTCGATGGGCTGGGAGGGCTTTTCCAACATTAATGATTCTCTGATTTTCTAAAGGTAGTTTTCCTGCTCAAAGCTTTGCTTGATAATAATCTGAGAAACAGCATTAGCACTTGTACCTCCCTAAGCAAAAACCTCCCCAGATGTGACAGCCCATAAGCACATTCTCTGTTCCAGAGCTGAGCAAGTGTGTCAAACAGGGCATAACAAAATCCACAGCTTTCAAACCCAGATCAGATTAATGCTTTTATTTCCTGGGTTTGTTTGGAGGTGGATTTTTTTGATCCATTACATCTACACCACACCTGAGGTACAGAAGGTCACCTTGGCTCCCTCTGAAAGGGATCACAATTACACCCAAGCTCAAAACTCTGCTGTGCTGTGTTCCAAATGCAGCTCTCTGGCTGCCCACAACTGCACTATAACATTTGGATTTCTCTCAGAGCTGAGGAACAAAACGAGTTTTAATTTCCAGTTGATTTTTACAATCATTTTGAAGGAAATGATACTTGGATTATTTTACAGTTAGAAGCCAGTGCATTTCAGTGGCTGCTGAACCAATTTGTATCTTTTATGACTTGTTATGAGACACTGATGACTGTTTAATATGTCCTAAACTTAACCTTGAGACAATAGGAGCTGAAAGCATTTCATAACTATATTCCTCAGTGAAAAGCAAGTTCCACAGTTGACATATGGAAAGACCAAACTGTTCTTCCACTCAAAACAAACAAAAAAATATTCTTTCCACTGTTAAGTATCAAACATTTCACCCATGTTTCCCTGAAAAGCACTCCGTGTCTTTCTGAAGAGCATTTTGTAATTCCCGGCCCACTTTTAAAAGCCCTCATGGGGGGTAGAGAAGTACAAAAACTACAGCTGGAGTGAGACCACAGTCAGAAAAAGCTCAGCTTTCTAACGACACCCACGACCCAACGTCGATAAAGTGGGGACAAATAATTCAGCCCGTGAGCAGATGAGACCAGAACTTTTTCTCATCATCTCACAGCAACAACCTTCCTTTATTTCAGCAGACATTGACCCTTCAAGACGTGCTAAACCTTCACTGTAAAACCCAACCTGCTGTTTGTCATGCAAATCTGCTGGGCTGCTCACAAAGGTTTCATGAATAAACGGATAATTGGGGCTCCAACACCATAAAGGACAAATCTCAGCAGTTTCCTGCGGTTGGGAAGCACGAGAGAAATACCGGGAGTTGCATGTGCAGGGAAAAATCAGCAAAATTGCCCTTGAGCTTCTCTCCCAAGCCTGCACTAGTTCATAGGTTGTGTCTTGAAGAAGAGAGAAGAGCAGGCAAACATTTCTGAGAGAGGAGCCAGACACATTTCCAGTTGTCAGTGGAAAAGCCATCAGCTTACTCATTAGTCTGCTTCCACACAGCAGAACTAAAGGGGAAAAAAATAAAGAAAAAAGCAAAATGCAGCACCTCTGACAAAGTTTTAACGGCAGTGGTTAAGATTAAAGGTAACCTCCAAACCCTCCCGGGCTGTGAAATGCAGAGTTTTATTCCTGAGGTGCCCGTTCATCCTATTTCCCACACTTAGTGTTGCTCAAATCAGCATTGCAAACGACATCTCTGCGGAATTTAAGAGGATTTGGGGGACACCAGAAATGCTCTGAGCAGCCGAATTACTCTGCTAAACCCTCTCCAAGCGCACAGGATTTCATCCCTGCTTTTCTGCTCCATCCTGTGCTAAAGCTGAGTTGAAGGGTCGGGGCATTTAACACCTGAGTAGCAGTCAATGAGCTGAGATTCCAACTTCTTTATAAAGCTGGATATCCCCGGGAAAGGGAGTTGCTAAAAGATTAAGTCTAAACGGAAGATCATCTGCTGAGAGTCAAGTAATCTGGGAGGGGGGAAAGCCCAAGGGTTTGGAAACTTGCTTTTTAAGAGAGTCAAATAAATAAAAAAGAAATAAGGAGCTCAAAATGCTGTTCAAAGAAGAACAGGAGCAACTCTGAAGGGATCCTTCCAACTTGAGATATTCCGCGATTTCCACCTCTTTTGTAAGACTACCGAAAACACGCAGAAGTTGAGAGGGAGGAGATGCAAACAAAACACCCAAGGTAAAAGCTTTCCTCCACAGCAATGTCTGTCACCTCACCAGATGGACACAGCACTCTGTTACACTCTGCAGATTCCTCCAAGAACTCCGAAGGAAAGGAAATCCAGGTTTCCACCCCGAGGGATTCACTTTCCCAACCTGTCTGCAAGGCTACACCTTATTTTCGTGTCAATCCAAAGAACTGACACACACAAAACAAATAAATACATAATCAAATGCCAAGAATACGGTCAAATATCAATTTTTGTGAGTTTCTGAGGAAAGGAGAAGCCAGATTAAAATGCTCCATGGTGAGGAGCATCCACCTCTCCACGCTCATGTAGTTTAAAATATTAAGCAGAACACTTCTGATAACTTTATCCTCCCACTGATCACCTCTCTTGGGCAGCTCAATATTAACACGAGGTTGTTCTTCCTAGCTCATTTAGTAAGAGCTAATTTAAATCAGCATATCCTTCAGGAGCAATCCATGTGAATAATGATCCCAGCTTGTTTTCACACAGTACAAGTGACTGATTTCAGCTTCCACGGTGGTTTAGGGTTTCTAAAAGAGGTTCTGTGTTATCTCCCTTGCCTGGGAAGAGTGTGACAGATCCAGCCCCTCCTTTTTTGGGGGGGGTTTATTGACTTGTTGTTCTCCACTTCCCCGACATGTGCTCCCCAGTGTGGGAGGGAGCCCAGACATGCCAGATAATGCCTTCCAAAATCTTCCTACTCAGGGCTCCTCGGAGACGTTTTCCCTTCATTTGTCCTTTTCAGATGAGCATGTTGTTCTTTTTATTTTCCAGTGTGAAGGCGAGACACCTGGTGAGGCAGGAGCTGCAGTGGGAACATGCAGCTGCCTCACATGGGAGCAGCGCTGTCCCCACTCCTCCAACCAAAGCACTGACTTATTTTTAACATTTTCTTGTACTAATCCCATTGGGGGTGCAAAACTGAACACAGCAAACCCCAAACCTGGGGTCACTGACCCTGGGGACACCAGCAGCCCTTGCCCTCAAGAGCCACCTCAGCTTAGCTGAGTTTCTGGGTGCACCTTCTGCCATGGGGTCCCTGGAATGTGCAGCTTCTCCCCACAGGAGAGGTGATTCTCTCCCTCAGGCTCTATCACTCCAATGCTCCAAGGGTGGGGAGCATCTGAGGGAGGGAACAGCCCTCAACAAGCTCCTGAAGGGCTCCCAGGACTCAGCCCCCCATGGGATGTGAAGCAGCCCCTTCCCATTTCCCTTTCTCCTTCTGCTGCTGGGACTGTTCTCCTGTTCTTTGCCAGTCCTTTTTCCTGACAATATTCCTTTTAAATACATCAACAGACAAGATTAACAAGATGTTTTCTGTTGTCCCTGTTTTGCTGCTCTAAAAAGACTCTTTATAAGAGAGCTGGAGAGGGGTTTGGATAAGGGCATAGAGTGACAGGACAAGGGGGAATGGGCAGGACTAGATGGGATATTGGGATAGAATCCTTCCTTGTGAAGGTGGTGAGACCCTGGCACAGGTTTCCCAGAGAAGCTGTGGCTGCCCCATCCCTGGAAGTGTCCCAGGCCAGGTTGGAGCCACTTGGGATAGTGGTAGGTGTCTTTGATTGTGGTGGGGCAGAACAAGAAGGTCTTTAAAATCTCTCCCAACCCAAACCATTCCATGTTTCCATGATTGTCACAATGGCTGTGCTGTTTTGGCCCCCTTTCACATCTGCTGGGTTTTCTGTACTTCTCAAGGAAAGCAAAGGAAAAACAAGAGAGCAGGACTTGTATCTGGAGGGAAGCTTATGACCTGTTGAATCAGGAGCACCACCCATCCCTATCCAAACCCTGATTTCCTTTGGCTCTCACAATAGGAGCACACAAAGGTAATCAAGGCACATGGCTGGACAGGTGATTTTCATGGTCAGAGACAATGAATCAAAAGTTTAATATTGCCTCAAATCCCTTCGAGGTCTATTTTGCATCACAACTCTTCTAGCAAAATATCTTGTGTTTCCCCAGAAATTCCAGTTTTCCACAGTATTTTCCCAGAGAAAAATTAACAAATACATGTTTACCCTCGGTGTTTTTTCCCACTCCCATGGGTACCAGCCTGTGCAAATAATGTCACAGGATCATTTTATCCTGTTACCCCACAAAATGTGCCAGCAGCAGAGATTCTGTGGGTATGAACAGTTGTTGCCTTCAGAGATGCCATAAAGCCAAACCCTTGGGATGTGCAATCCACCCAGAGCATTTTCCATCATCACTGTGACTTTTTCCAAATGTGATGACCTTGGTCATTATTTAAATGACTGCTGTTCAGATTTTCATCTTGGCTGTTACAGAAGCATTTAGGAGGTGCTATTTTATGTCTTTCCAGGCTCCTGCTGTGTCTCTGGAAGGGGTTTGTGATCCCTGGAAGTGGCTGCTGTTAATGACAGTGGATCTCATGGACAGGTGAAGTGACACCAAGCCCTGCACAAATATCACAGACACCTCAGAGGAAACCTCTGCAGCAGCATGAGGCTCAGTATGAGACATGCCTTGAAAAAGGAAGAAGGAATGATCCGACCTGACCTTTTGTGCTCATTTATGCTCCTCAGAACTTGGTGCAGCAGCAACGCTGCTCTGGTGGCACTGAGCTGTTGTCACAACCTCCCTCCACAGCTGAACAGCCAAGACTCTTCTGCCAGGGCTCTCCAGCATTTTTTTGTCCACCCTAACTACACCAGCTCTGGGTTTTTAAAACACTTTCTGCTCCTTCAGCTGATTTTGACACAACTTTTCACACTGAGGTCCTGGATGGCACATCAGGGGTGTAACACTGCTGACCAAAAACAGGGAAAGGGCAAAATGTGCTCAGCTCTGGATCCCTTGGCATGGGAAGGACATGGACCTGCTGGAATGAGTTGGTCTTGCCTTCCACTCCAAACCCTTCAAAGATTCTTCAGTTCACTTATCCTGACAATTTTTTCAGTGCCCAGGTCAGGATGAGGGGTTTCTGGGGCAGAATTTTTCACACTACAGTGCACAGATCCTAAATTACAAGGGGTTGTTGTGCCTCTAGGCTGGCCTAGGACTGGGAAGATGCAAAAGTGGCTTCAAAAAACCTTCCTCTGCCTCACTCCTGTAGCAGCTTCAAAAGAAACTCAAGTGAACACTGGATTTTGCTTGTATAACATTTCAGCTGCTCAGGAATATTCTGTAATAAGCAGGGCTGGAGAGAGGAAATAAAACACAGAATATTTTCTTTTTTCATGCCAGCTCTATGAAATATTGTGACCAAATGATTTCTGCTTCTTGTTAGCTCCCAAGGAATATGGAAAAGGGTCAGCAGCTGACATTTTCCAAGCGCAGCAGCGCTGACCACTTTATCTTCAGAGGGACTGGAGGCAGATTGCTGTGCAATTGAGTTACCTTGGTAACATCAGACAGCATGGAGACTTGCAAATAGTTATGTCACCTTGCCAATCTGCCTCTGCACCTCCCAGGAATGCAGAACAAGCCATCACTTACAAGGACATCTCTCGATGTGTTTGTATTTAAGAACTCCAGTTCTGCCTGGCTTGTGGAATTGGTTTAATTCCTGTGGGAAACCACACAGCTTTTAGTATGATGATTTTTTTTTTCAGTAAAAAGACCTGGCTATTTTTTACTTCTGAAAACACTTGGCACAAATATGATATGGCCTCAAAACAGTAAATAAAATCACTAAGGTTGGGAAAACCCTCAAATATCATCAAGTCCAAGCATTTCATACCAGCTCCACCACTAAGTCATGGCCCCAAACATCACATCCACATGATTTTTGAACACTTCCAGAGGTTGTGATTCTACCACTGCTCAGGGAATCCTTTCCAATTCTTTACAACCATTGCAGTGAAGAAACTTTTCCTCATATCCAGCCTCCATGCAGATGTAATTTCTCCTGAGTTTTCAGCCCCCCAGACCACCAGGAACACTGAGAAAAGCCAGATTTTCTCAGGCAGCATCTTGGGCAGCTTGAAAGGGTTTTCCAGGAACTGCAGATGAGGGTTCACTGTCCAGAATCCCTGATGCACCAGGTTAAACGAGCAGATAAACACTATTTCCCACTCTGGAAACCTGGCCACAAGTACAGGAATGGGAGCTGAGGCTGAAGGTTTGTGTTTCCTTCCTTAAAAAGCCTGGAAGCAGCTGGATATTCATCTGGTAGCCCTGTTCCAATCCCAAAGAGGACAATCCCATTATCCACCTGAGTGGCTAATTGAGCACAAACATGTACATTTATGATACATAATATATGGTTATGTATCCTAAAGTGGTGCCAAGCAGCTGTTTGGTTTAGAGGAGGCAGCTGTTAGTGGGATCCAATCCCTGATTTTTCCAAATGTCACAGGAAGAAACATTGCCTGTTAGCTCACAGTTGCATAAACTGCTCTCTGGAATTAATAACATTTCAGAAAACCACACACATTTGCATTAATAATGAGCATTACTCATCTCCTTCTCGATGTTTTACGCTGGGACCTGACAAAAACTACATTAAAAAACGACTTTATTGAGTCAGCACAGAGCTATTTCTCACTCTTAATTTTCCCATTATTGGAAGTTGTATCTTAAGTCTCAATTATAAGTGAGCTTTTGATTCATTCAAAATTAGTTTTAAATCCATACTAATGTACTAATCCATACAATGTACCAATTACTTAAATCCATACATGAACTAATTGTACAACATTACAGTAATAAAAGTTTAACTGGGATTAGAGCCCTGTTTTACAAGGTCCAAAGACAGAGAGAGACAAACATAAAAGTCACAAATTAAATGCCAGGGTAGAGCAAGGGCACTTGAGACAGGTAACACTCTTGTTCCTGCATTTTATATATAAATATGTATATTTTATAGGTATATTATAGATACATGGTCAAATTTTTCACAAGTCTTTTCTTTCTCACTGAAAGAAGTGATTAACACTTTTGAAAGCACCGTGGCACAACTTTGCCAAAGCAAAGTCTGAGCTTTTTAGGAAAAAAAATATTAAAATGTGAGCTCTAAATCATTTTAGATTTGCCCAGGCCAGAGGAGACCAGTGAGAAATCAGCAACTGAGATGTTTAGTCCTTTTTTTTAGTGTTTCAAAAATAAGCTTTTCCTCTATGCCTGGTCCTTATTTCATCCTGACAATAAAGGTTGAATTTTCAGATTTTAGCTATTAAATGAATGATACATTGGAGCAGTATTTTTAAACTTAATGTGCCTTCAGAATAGTCTAATAGACTCCCCCAGAGAACACCCAATTTTCTTGCCATTATGCCAACCCCAGCTTGTAGAAAACAATCTTTGTTTTAATAAAAAATAATGACATCAGGCTACACAAAGAGCAGAGCAGGGTATTCACCACTGGCCATAATTGGGAGGAACAAGTCTCATTATGAAGACTGAGTAAAACAGAAAAAAAGCTTTATTTTTTTTTATAACTAATAGTTCACACACTGGAAGGCTGCTCTGAGGTTTCCATCAATCTTCTCCTCTTTCCCAGGCTGGACAGCTCCAATTTTCCCAGCCTGGAAGGATCAGCAGCAAGGAATCACCAACTGGAACCACTCTGGGAGATCCAGGCAGGAATCTCATCTCCTGTAGGAATGAGAGTCTGAAAAACAGTTCTTAAAATGATTTTAAAGCACCTTAAAAGTCCTGTTACCTCACACTTTAAAATAAGAGAATTGATTGAGCCTGTTCCAATAAACTATAAATTTAAAGTATTTTTGCTTTTGGCCACAGCTCCTTCCTGCAACATAAAAAATGACACAAGTGTGATTTCTATTTTTAGTCAGAATTTTGAGATCACAAAAATACAAGTGGTTTAAATACCAGCAGCAAAAAGAAGTTTCTTATTCCCATCCTACTCCCACTTCATGGGTTAATACTTCATTAGCTTCAGCACTGAAGGGTAAATCAGAAGCACAAGGAGGACAGAAATATTAATTATCTCCATTTGGGAGCAGTTTAAACACGATTTTTTACAGTGATGTTGTTCCAAAGGGTCACTTAAATGCAAAGATTTACATCTATAACAGATACAGTATTTTGGCCCAGATTTCTGGGCCAGCTTTTAATGTACAACATTTCTGCTGCCACAGCAAATTCCAATTCAAATATAGAGTGTGGAGATGGAATGTTGGCAAGGGCTGTGGCAACACCTTTGGTGTGTGATCCAGTAAGATATTCCTGCAGGAATATAGATCTGCTCCTGGAGATTCACTTCCTAATGGGAGAAGTTCAAACTTAATTACCTGCTCACACTTTCAATTACCTGACTGGGTCAGGATGGAATTTGAGGCACCCAGAAGTTCAGAAGAAAGATGCAGCTGCAAAAGACCAGGTGAAAACACACATTCACACATTGATCTAGACAGTTTCTCCTCCTAGTTCCCAAAAATCTAATAATTTCAACCAAAAAAAAAAAAAAAAGGGCATTTGATATTCGTATAAATTTTCATGTCTCCCTGGCAATGTAATTTTACAGGATCATTTTGGGATTGAGGAGCAAATGAGTTCAGGGCAGCTCTTTTTTGTGCTTCTGACTGCAGGGAAGTCTTTTAACCTCGTGATATCTCAGGTCCCCTCTGTGTTTTGGGGGAAAACACAACCTAAGAGAGACTGTGAGGATTCAAGTCTCAGACCAGCAATAAGGGCTGGAGAAATACACACACTGAAAACA
>VYZS01053613.1:195-12081 GCA_013400695.1 Neodrepanis coruscans | reverse complement strand
AGCGGGGCCATGGCCGACCCCAGCCCGGGACCGGGATCGCGCCTCCCGCAGTCATTCTGGACGGCGCGAGCACCGCCCGTACTGGCAAGCTCACGCCGTGCTGGCCAGCAAAGCCGGGGCCGCACAGCGCCAAAACTCTGCATCGGACCGGAGCCGCACCTCCCAGCAGCAGCGCTCGCCATCCATGCCGCCGGAGCGGGGGGGGGAAGGGCAACCGAAAAAACCATGCGGGCATGGGGGCGGGCGGCCCCAGAGCAGAATGCCGTCACCAGGGCTGCCAGCGCAAGGCAAAGTCGCCGTACCATGGCTTGATAGTTTTTAACTTTCATTTTTTAGCCCCACGACAACGTAGTTTCTCTTTTTAAATACTAGGAACTAAGTGACTGAATGCTTTGTGAACTCTGTTATTTCACAGGCAAGCAAGTCTCCATGTAGGTCCTGAAGACTCCTTTCAACTCTGGGTTCTTAATAACTGGACTCCCAGTACTCTGTCTCTCATCTTATTGGCTTGTACTCTTATCTTCGGAAGAGTATGCCTGAAGCAAGAAGCTGTAGGATATAGCTATATTCTTACGTCAAAACCTGTTCTACCTTTTCAGATCTAGCCTCAGTCAGACTGGAATTAAGCTTAGAATCAGTGTTGAACATTTCAAAATTCATATCCATAATATTTAGAACCTAGGATATATTATATCAGTTTGGCTTCAAAGGTCATGCAGTTCACTCTGGTGTCTCTGACAGAAAAAGGTGAATGAACTTTGTACAGAGGACAGAGGGGTGTTTTACTGAAAAAGTTTGAATATAATTTGATTTCTAAAGATATAAGTACAGATTAAAATGTCCTGAGACAAATTAATAAATGACCAGCTGCTGGATATGACTATGCTTGAGCTGTTAGCCTGTGATAAACCTAAAATAAAAAAGGATTATTGAGCAATATCAGTCAGTCTCAGCTGGTCTTGGCTAGAGTGTCCATAATCTCAAATACTGTGCTAAAACGGATAGACAGCATCAAAAACTACAGTAACATTGCAATGTTTGATCATAAACTCATACCTACATATCTAGAAACTTTCTAAAGCCCTGAAGCAGCAGATTTACAACTGCTGTGCTTATAGTTGCTTTTTTAAATAAGTTTCATTGGCAATGGGTTACTCAATTTAATCACAATATGAGAAAGATAGACTTTTATCAGTGAACCATTTGTCATCTTTTCACATAGTTGAATATTTCTTTCTTTTAGGCAGGGGGAATGCAAGCACTTGCTCTAAATACTTTTTCTACTCTTTATTTCATCTATATTTACTAGGTCAGCTTTTTCATCCTCTGGCATAACCAATCCTCACATTTTTCAATCTTTTTTTTCTCACATCCTTGACCATTTCTATCACTTTTCACTGAATATTTTCTTGAGTTCTGCTTCCATTTAAAGAGCTGAATAAACAGTGTATGATTAAATCTCAAGAAACTAAAGCTAGGCAAATAAGCCAAAGATACCATCATCCGATGGGGAAACCACAACAAAAATGAGAAAAGAAACACATGATTAGAGAAAGGTTCAGGTGCAAAAATCTAACCCTGTTTTATATCCACCAGACATAGCTTTCTTTTGTGGGATTTAATTTAGATGGCTTGCTTAGTCACAAGATCCTCTGTTAGGAGCCTACCTCTTTCCAGTAACTACATAAATTCATAGATTAGGAACCTCACATCTTTAAATTAAGGCCTATAATCAGATGGTCTGAATAGATGGTCTGAATCTCTTTCCAGAGAGACTAGCAAAATTTTTTTAAAGTTACTCAAATCATTAATTGTATACCTTTAAAATTCTAGCTTTTATTTGCTTAAGATTAAATAGGACACCTGAAGTCAATTAGGAAATTGGATCCACATTGTCTTTGTTCAAAGCTAGCATTGCAATAAGTATTCCACTTCTCTATCCCATAAAATATGCAGATTCAGGCATCCCAACTGTTGCTTTCATTTTTGCTATTGTACTTTATTATGTAGAGGGAAATATAAATAAGTGACTTTTTAGAAATATTCCTTTTAGTCCCACAGCTACAGATAACATTCACAATTCTTTTGTGCTAATACCCTATTTATTGAATATACTTAGAATTCTGTATAAAACTTAGTAATTTCTTTCTCTTTTTCTTTCTTTATGCATACAACTTCTCATCCTCTTATGTTTTGGGTTTTTGTGTTTGTTTTTTTTTTCACATTGGGATCCCAACTACTGTGAAATTCATATAACTTGCTTCCATTTTTTTTAATAAATAATGATTTCCAAAGACAAAGGAAAATAAACCAATACCCTTCAAATAATTTGTTTTTATTTAAATATTCATAAAAGCTTTGTTTTCTTCTCAAATCTATTTCAGGGTCTAAATAAAGTTGCAATTTTCCCCCACTAAGCTATTAAATTCCTTACAGTCTCTTTTTCATCCTGATGTGACATTTCATTGATATGTTGGAATTAGTTCAGAGATCAAAACTGCCAAAGCACTGCGTTCGCACAGAACTGGCCCTCCTGCTAATGTTTCAGTTCAGAGCACCCACGGGTACATCTGCTCAAAATGAGATCAGCCAGCTCACTCTCTGGGCTCTCTGCAAGCTTGGTCTTGTGCCTACTCTGCTTCCACCTGCTCTGCCCTGAGCAAAGTGTTTGTACTGCTTGAACACACAGAGATCAGAAGAGCATCAGATGAGGTGCTCAGGCTCTTGCCTTCAGCCCAGCACAGCCCCATATAACTGTCAAGGTCTT
Organism: Neodrepanis coruscans; assembly: GCA_013400695.1. Taxonomy (NCBI): domain Eukaryota; kingdom Metazoa; phylum Chordata; class Aves; order Passeriformes; family Philepittidae; genus Neodrepanis; species Neodrepanis coruscans. The sequence continues at coordinate 9,314 of VYZS01053613.1, read as the reverse complement.
AACTTCCTTTCCATCCCATGGCTGGCACAGGGATGTTCTCTTCTGTTACTGATTTATTGACATATATTTATCAAAAGTGTCCATTCTGCTGGTCATTTTTCCGGTCTAACATAATTAGAACCTTTTTCTCTGGCTGTAACTTTATAGTACCATATATATGATAAATAAAAGATTAATTGATGTCGTAAGCCTATTTTACATTTTAAGTGTATTTATTTATGGAGTGGTGCTGCTTACTGATGGTTATAAGGTAAGAATTAGATGCTTGTTAGATATGTTCATGCATAAGTATATGAAACTTACTATCTCTGTTTAACAAAGCAATTAGTTATTGAATAACCTATTATCTAAAAATATACCCTTACTGTAAAAACAAAGAAAGCTTTATTATAAATTTCTGTTGCTAGTTTTTAAGGTGTGATTTTTATTTCATACACTCAAGACACTGTCCTTTTTCTTTATTAAATGCATACTTCTAAATTTTAGCTTTTACAACAATTTTTAAAAGAAACAAACAGCAGAACAGAGTTTGAAGTAAAATTGTACCAAATCGTGTAGGTATATTTGAAACTTCTGTAGTACTAATTGTACTATAGTCCAGTTTCTTATTGAGCAATTACTCCCATACCTGTGTAAAGCCTATTATCATCCAATACTGATACGTAGCCCACAACACTCGTTAGTTTATTTTAGGCTTGTGCTGGTTAATTTGTTTGGTTTTATATGAATTTAATACTATGGGCTATGAACAATAGCAGGGGCCCATCAGTGTTATTGTGCAATTTAGGAAAATCTCTCTAACCACTATTGCAGGAACTTCAAATCCCTATGTGTTCTATTTCAAGCATTCCCTCTGATTTCAAAGATTTATAATAATAAATCATCTAATCATATCATAGAATTGGATGGGCTGCCACCCACTCGACCAGGACGACTTTGAAAACTGGCTTTGAAAACTCCCAGAGATGGGGCACCCACGTTTTCTCTGGGCAATCTGTTTCAGTGCCTTACTATCCTCCAAGTAAAGAATTTCTTTGTAGCATCTAATTTAAATCCCTTCTGTATTAGTTTAATTTCAACCCACATTTCAGTAATCTTATTTTTAGGTATTCTGTCTACATTCATTCTCAAAAAATTTGAAGGCTGCGTCAAGTACAGACTCTTAAATTGTTTCCAGCATCCAGTAAGTGAACATTTCTATCCACAAGAGAAAATTCATATGCCTGATGATTCCACATGTCCTTATAATTTTTGTCACAACTATTTTCCTGTTTTATCTTTGCTCTCCGAACCTGATGCTTTTTTTTTTTTTTTTTCTTTGTTTTTTTTTTTTCCTCCTGCCTCCTTGTACACTCTTTGAATATCCTCCAAAACTATGAATGAGTAGCCAATGTTTAATTCACTTGTGAGGGCTTGGGGAAAGATGATTCCCTTGTTAGATTTGCCTTTTATTTCTCTGTACATGCTTTCAGAAAAATACCAAACTAGCTGGCAGAATTCAGTGTTAGTCAGAGTGAAGTTTTTTTGGCATAATTTATTTCAAAGAGTAAAGAAATATCTTACATTTATTATTAAGATCAAGTTGTCAGAGCAAGACTATCTAAGAAATAGCCTTTTAGTACTCTTAAGTCTGCATTAAAGAGCTGTTATTTAAACAAGTTCATCTGAATGAATAAATGGGGAATAAAGTCAAATATTTTAGGAATAAATTGGATAACTAATACAAATATATGTAACAGATTTATGTCATAAGTGACTGGAATTTCTCATCAACTGTTGTATAAAGTCTTTGTATCTCACCTTGCAATTTGCCCTTGCAAAAAATATCATAGATTCTTGTCTCTGATGTAGATAAGGACTTCAGGCTTCATTTTAATTTGCATGATGCTATATTCATTTTCTGTTTCCATTATTAGGATTCCATTATTTTGATGTACTTCTTTTTGCTACACTCCATATCTAAATAACATGACAGCTTGATTAGAAAATTTCACTCTACTTCTTTGCTGGACTGCATGCAAGGAAATTAAGGAATCTTAAGAAAATAACTAAAGTAAGCAACCTTTAGTAAGGAACTATAATCCCAGAAGATGGAGCATATGTCCAAAAACACTTCCATATACAGAACCCTTCTGCTGGTTTTGTTGCTATTTTACTGGTTGTGTGGGTTTTGCTGTTTTGTGAGTGGTGACAAAGTAAGAGAAGAAAAGTTTGTGAAATCAGAGAACAGCAGCTGAAAAATTTTCAGGAGGTGAATTTCCCACTGTGTAGACTTTCTGCCTGATAATATTTGCAGCTATCAGCTTCCACTAGCATCTGGTGAAGGAGAAGACTGTCACAAGTGCAACTGCTGCACCCATAGCCTTGTAGCATGGGCATCCATTGTAAGGACTGTTACTATGCAGAGGTTCTCTCCACAAAACTATATCTTTGCTGTATGAAATAGAGATACAGTTTAAAAGTTCCATCACCTGTGAGGGAAGTGGAACCTCTATTTCTTGCAATAAAAATGTGAAGAAATTGAATGGGACAAAAGGACTGTGCTGAGAGATAGTTTATAATTAATGGGGAAGAGAAAAGAAATACTGAAGAGAAGGAATGAAGGAAACTTTTTATCAGTAAGGTAGGGACACCTTCACTTTGAATCAAAAGGGCGTCCATAAGAATATAATTATGTAAATGTCAAGAAGGCTAGAAGTGGTTTTAATGTTGTACATTAAGATATATATTAATAATATGATGGAATTGGGAACAGAAAAGCCTACACTAAATATAATGAAAAATGTTCTGACAGGAAGATACATTAGACTGTAGAGAAGTTTTCCATAGGGAAGCGATCACTTAAGGGCTTTTTCTTCCATCTGTAAGTTCCCCAATGCTATGAAGATTCATATTCAGCTCTTCATGTCCAAATGGAAAATTAAACAGGAAAGATAATTTCAGCAGGTCCCGAAGTCCCTCAGTAATTTCAAGGAAATTCAGCTACATCCTCTTATCAAAATATCCCATGATGGGATTAAGAATAGACCTCTATATATATTTCATTGAGTTATGTTTAAAAAATAATTTATTTAATTTAAAAATGCAGATCTTTCTCCAAGTTTAGAACTCAGGGGTTTTTAATGATATTTATGTCACATACTTTGTCCTTTTTGTAAAAATCTGGGGATATTGGCTGTATCTGACTAAAGAATGGATGTGCACAAAATGTTTTAAGTTCTAAATACCATGTAAAGTGCATGTTTCATGGACATCTATAAAAGTTACTTATTTCATTAATGATGCACAGCTGCATTTTCAGGTTCACAATATCAGTGATCTGTATATGAAGCAAAGACAAGACAAACAGCCTGTAGTCTGAGATCAAATCTGAGCTCTAGTCTTGGAGACAAGGTGTCTGTTTCTGCTCTTATGATTAAAATGTCGGCCTTTGAAGTAATGGGTCATATCCAAAGGTATGGAAACTTAAGGCTAAAAAGTAGGACTTTGCCAGAATTTAAGAGTTTTGAACACCAACTCACCCTGAACTTTTTGTTCAGATTGTGGATTTTTTTTTTCCTCTACATTTTTCAGTGAATGATTTTTACTCATTGTTTCAGTTTTCACATTAAGCACGTAGGATGTTTTCTTACTGTAATTTTTTTAATGCCACTTCCATTAGCATTGTGGCTTGAGTTTGGGGCAAGACAGCTTTTAAGACATAAGAGTTTTGCCTGAGCTATGAGAGAAAGGGTGTTCTGGTATGCTGGCTTTGGTCTACAAAATCAGGATTTAGTTTGCTTCTTTGTCATAAATTATCTATATGGGATTAGGCATCTTGAAAAACTAGAAGTTTTTCAGTAACATGCACAGGGACAGAAAGTTGGAAAACAGCACTTAAGCAAAAGAGGAATATAACATGATAATACTTTTTTTGGTTTTTCATCCCGTTTTCTATGAAATCTTGAGTAACTTCCTCAAATCTCAATTATATACATATATATATTAAAGTTATTTTATGACTATTTTCATCTACCCATGTGGTACTGAAAAACAATTTTATGTGCTACATAGCAACGAAAATATTTTTTAAAAATATTGACCTATATTTTCCCTTTAATTAGACAATTACAAAGTTGCATTTTGTGACGGAGAATGTTGTATTTTTTTTTTTTTTTACCTCAACAGAGGGTTGGTTGGTTTTCATATTGATGCCATGTATTTTAATTATTTTCATCTTTTAGATTGTTTTGAATGCAATAGATTTTCTGCTAAAATGATGTTTCCTATATAAATAACTGTGGATATTAGTTTCTAAACTATTGATTAAACTGAACAACAAATTCTCACATTATAACATTATATATGTGTATGTCTCCTTTAATTGCCTCATTTAGATTGTTTTGTTTGGCAATCCAGAAGGTACTTTATACGTTCCAATGTGTCTATATACAGTCTTCACTGCATAGTATGTAGTACGACTTGAATGAATTAATAAATGTTAAGTAAAATAAATGAGTTTAACTTCCCTGAGTAACTGAATGGCATTGAACTGCAGATATTGTGAAAGTTTTAGCTGAACTTTTTCTCATCAATAAGTCTGCAATCCTTTGCTAAGAAGCTTTGCCTCTGAAACCCTCTTGGGGTTTACTAAATGAATTTAAAGCAATACAGATACCTTCCAAATCCTCTTTGTGAACTCACAAATAAGCCAAATAAGCTGGAAAAAAATCTGTAAGTAGGGAAAGGCAATTCTTGTTGAATTAATGAAAATGGAAAAACTCCTGAATTCTCTAGATACTTTTAGCCTGACTTAATGACAGTCTCTGAACAAGTAACTTAGAAAAGACAATAAATAGTGGGTTGGCCGGGGGGTTGTAAAATGTTATCCAACTACAGTAAATTAAAAAAATAGAATTATGTAAAAAAAATTCAGTCGCTAACTGTGAAATGAAGTGCTTCAACCTGGAAGTAAATGGTATGGTCCAACAAAACCCAAATAATTATAATAAAAAAAAAATTAAGGTGCATAAAAGCTTAGGAATTTTTTACTGAAAACTAGGTCTCCACTAGTTCTCCACTAGTTCCCCACTTTCATATAACTTGTGAATGAAAGATGTGAACTAAACTTTAAAACTTTAAAATGTAGGAGTGGGACCCAGAATCCAAAGCTGTATTTGAATAAGCAATGTACAATTGGGATTTTTTTTATTTAGTAGCCTTTATTTAGTGGCCTTCTTTGGGTCTGTTTGTGATATTTTCTCAGTACTTAACACAATTAGTAGGCTTTTGCTGACAACACAACAGAAATAGAATGATCATGCTAGTTACATATAGCGGAGTTAATTTCTGCAGGGTAGGAGTTCTTTTAAATATGAGACAGAAATAAAAGAAACTGGAAAGATTATATTTATTGCTCATTTTAACCTTGACTTTTTTTAAAGAAATTGATTTTAAAACCCAAGTTGCTGCTGAATTCTAGTCAAAGAACTATAAGAAAAAACTTCTAAAAAACCATATAGTGTACAGATAGGTTACCAAATACACCTCTAATTTCTATAAGTTTCAAATGTACTCCTGTCAGCTTTAAGTTGTGACGGACAAAAGCATGACACAAGCCAAGTAAGTGAAGGCATAATAATCTGCTGTTTATTTCTGTACACTTCTTTTATACTTTATTCTAACATAAACATTCTCTGTAATTGGACTGTTTAAATGTAAGTGTCTAGCCCATTGGGTTCCTTGACCGTAAGCATCTCTGTCTTATTGGATCACACATTCAAATATTCGCGCGCTTGGAGCTTTTGAATTGATTGGTGCATGGCATTTGGTGTGGCCTCTCTTCTGGTGCTTTCTAGTGCTTTCTTGTTCTTTCTGTTTTGGGGTTAGTGCTGCGGCTATCTGAGATTAAGGCTGCCCACAGCCTAATTGCTTTATACCTCCTTTCCTTTGATAATATTTCACAAGACAAGCTTTTACAGAATGATCAGCATTTGGGGGGTCATAACTAGTATTTATTGGATAAAATCTACTACCTTCCAAAAAACAATGTTTAAGTTTTAACCACTTAAACAATAGCATTCCTAAAAAGTAATGTTTCCTGTTCACATAAAACATACTGAATTGCAAGAATATAAAGTACTTATGCTTGCTGTTAGAGTTACTTTGGAAGGTAAGACGTTGTGAAAAAGCACAACTGTATTTTAGTTAATAGATTCTTTAAGAAAATTACTACTGTTGGCAATCCTGGACTAGGTGTCTATATTTATATAGCTATTTACACAATTTTGACCTTCACAGATTAGATTCTTAGTAATTTCTTGTTTTATTTCTCTTGCAAATGAAAATGTATTACTGTTTAATTCCCAAAGCATCTAAAAGCATTATTCTCAGATTTATTTCTCTATTAATACAAGTTTTATACTTTCTACATTTTGGAGAGTCCTCACTAAATACTTTGTTTCCTAAATTCAAGTATTTCAAATTGCCTGAAAAACTTGTCTTTTTGCTATTGATCCCGCTCAGAATTTTTCAATGGGTCTACTATTAAACCATATAATTGCCTACAAGGGTTTTGTTGGGTTTTTCTGGGAGACAGGACCCCGTAACCAAGGTCTTAGTAGTAATTTTTTTTCTTTGTTCCCCCTCTAAAAGTTGTTTAGAAAGAAGATTTTGATATCTTGTTTTGCTGATGTAAAGTCTTAAGGAAATACTCATTTGTTTCTTAAGCTGAAATTATTATTAATATATTTTAGTATCATTTCAAACTATATAAAACTAATGGAAATGAGCTTTAGAGTTCTTAATTATAAGAACCTTACAAACCTGGCATTTTATTAAATATAGTGTCTGTTAATCACTGCTCTCCTGTCCTGTGATTAGTTAGCTAACAACCATAGAGCAATGTAAAAACAACTTGTTCTATAAAATACTTGGCATTTACATTTTAACTCATCAGAAAACTAAAATAATTATAATTTAAAAATATTCCAACAGAACTTTCTGCAGATATGTCTCCTTCAATTAGACAGAATTCAATATAAAGAACAAGCAAAATCCTAGGCATGGCATTTATTTATATATGTCCTCTAATTGTAGTGAACTAAAAAAGTGTTGTATAATATAAACACAGGGTTGACTTCAATGTGAATGAACAGTGCTCTGAAAGGTAGGAGGAGGATATAGAAAGAACAGACAAGTATGAAAGTAAGATGGAAGAACTGGAGACATTTAATTTCCTGGCAAATAATTACCTCCAAGCTGTGTAAAATTGCTTAAACAAATACTTTATCAAAATCAAACCAGAAACAAAATAGAAGATTTATCATTTCAGCACAAGTGTCAGCAACAGAAGTCCATATATTTACACAGGCCAACAGCCTCTACAGAAAGATATCTTTGTTTGACCTTGCTCTCATCAGTACCAGCTGCAGTTAAAAAATATTTTTCCCAACTTGTCTCCTTTTTGAACCAAAATACATATAAAATAAAGGTTTAGACTTGTTTACAATCCCACTGTATGAAAAAGTCTCCTTTTTTTGGAGACCAATTCTGATTTTGTGGTTCTGAGCAGGAAAAATATTCACTCTAGTCCATTGCTTACAATGTTGGTTATACAGCAATGCATATGGAAGACACCTATGTTTTAATTCTTCATAGCAAAATTTGCTCTTATCATAGAATTAATGTTATAACATATTTTCTAAGATGATTACTGCCCAACAGACAACAAAAAATATACTAAGAGGTGGTTTGCAAACTCTGAGTCCCAGCACTGAATGGTGATTAAGTATTCCAGGTTTTAACTATGCCAAAGCTTTGTTCAGAAGAGCAAATTAACTTAAAATTGGCCAGGTTTAGGATCAGTTATAGAAATTTGAGCCTGAATTACATTTGACTACAGGAGATAAACATATCATTTAATCACTGCATTTCTTGGGTTTTCCAACAGATAATAAACCTCTATGTTGGGAGGAAGATCCTAACATCCCTGATTGTACAGGTCACCAATTGCTGCCAACTGTAGAAATGTCTTACCACAAAAGATATCTCATAAGAAGTGTATCATATTTGTTGTACCACAAAAAAGCTGTATAAGACATTAGTACATTTTCTTTTTAATTATTTTAATAAGAAAAAACTTGACATAATATCTAAGGTAGAAATGTTATGTTTTGTTTCTTTTTTAATATAAGGCACTTTGTTAGAACACCGATGAATCACATTTGTGTTTTGTTTCAGTTTTTTTCTTAGTTCTGTCCTTTCACATTTCCTGACCTTAACATTAGATTACAGTTTTTTTCAGTACAAAGTGATTTCTGCTAAGAGGAAAAGAATGAAATACAGGAAGTGAGAGAAATTTTGAGTTCCAACTCTGCGTATGTTTGAGGTAAAATACAGATAATTGGGACACAAATCATCAGTGTTCAGTTGCTTAGCACTGCAGCTGCTTTCTTATTTCTATCCCAGTGAAATACTGACTCTCGTCTTGCTCCAATGCTGTAAATGGTTCCAAAATCTTTGTGAAATCCAACATTCTTCGGTTTAATTAGCTGCTGATAGTATACTAAGCTGACTGTCTTTGGTTTTCATTTAGAAGCTCTTGATTTTTTGTGTTTGTATGTCAATGAGAACCTGGGGTATTATTTATTATAATTGTTCAGCTCCTAAATGCTTGCTTGCATTAAGCAACACTTTTTGTCCCTTACTTGATTTTAGCACAGTGTTTTCACTTTTCTTTCTTTTTCCATCCCCAGTTATGCTTAGTATTAATGAGAATGAAATCTGCATTGAAAGTAGAATAATGAGCATGTATCAAATACAATCAAAACAATTTCATCATATTCCATTATAAATCAAAACCCCCACTGTATGTGTTTCATCCGAAAGATAATTAAAGGGCGATCATGTAATTTAGTGGATGTGTTGAAAAATTACTGTCGGTCAAGGTTATAGATAAATCATATCTTTAAATAGTCCTAGTTGGGATGCATTGGGAAGGGCATGTAGTGTATGATCCTTAAGAGAAGTACATGTAAAAGTTACGGCTAAAAGACAAAATAATAAATCCTCTCTCCCTGAAGTTTACAAAGTGTGATTCCTGTAGATGAATCTCTTATCAGCAAGGGTATCACACTCAA
>VYZS01053611.1:9207-24645 GCA_013400695.1 Neodrepanis coruscans | reverse complement strand
TTGAGATGATCAGCTTAAGAAGAAATAATTTATATTTTTGAGAAAATGGTTATAAGAATTGATTTCTGCTTTCCATGAGCAGATCTTGTAAGTCTCTATGTAGAAAAGAAACTAGAACACACCCATAACAAATACCTTTGTTGTAAGTCTTCACTAGGCCTTTAGAGGAGCTTTCCATCTTTAGTGCTTTGGCCAAAGGGCGCACTGGACTGTTCAGTGGGCTGATTGCCTTTGGAATATACCTCAAGTGATTGAGATCAATGCTCAGTATTGAGCTGTCATCATCAACAAGATCTGGGTTACTTTCCCTCTCTTTAGTTAGACGATGCATCTTGCCACTGAGAGATGCTGTTGCAGTATTGGTATCAGTTAGGTCTGGCTCTAGATCACATGCATTCTGGTCAACTAGTGGATCATCCTTATCAGTTATCATAGTCCTATTCAATGACTTAGATGTACACATATTAGTTTTGCAGATATCTTTTTCCTCAGTGGAATACTCAACACTTTCTGCAGCCAAGTTATCATTGTCCCTCATTACTTCCATTAAAGGGTCTGGTTTTGTTTCACTAATAGCATCTGGAACATCACAGGACTCCAGGTCACCACAACTCCTGGCTTCTGAGTGAGCTAAGACAACATTGTGAGAGCCACATCGGTCTGCTGAGTTTCCTATTTCAGCAGCCAGACATATTTTATCTTCTTCTTTCTTCTCTGCTGCTGACTCTGGAACTGCTTCCACACTTTTACTGGCTGGTTTAGGTTGTGCCACTTCTGCTGCTGCTACATTATCAACCCGCTTCATACCCACTGTACCAGGGAATTCTTCATACTCTGCCATGTTCTCCGTCACCTCCAGGGGCAAATATTCTGGGTGGTTTAATCCAGTCACTACCACTGCTGTTACTGAGGCTTCTGATTCAATCAGATCACAAGCCTCTGCTGCTTCTGACAATGTTTCAGCCTGTACCTCATCAGGCAACAGTATCTCTGCTGCTCCTAGCAAGACTTGGGGCTGTACCTGACCCACTTCTGGTAAGGTTTCTGAGGTTGACTCATCAGTTGCCACTGCTGGCAATGCTCGAGACTGTGCTGAATCTGCTGCTGCTACTTTTAATGCTTCATTTTCAGAAGCGCCAGAAACAGGCAGTGCTGGTTCCATGTTGCTCTGATCTTCACTGTCCAGAACCTGTAGTGTTGAATGAGTTCCCTCTGTGGGACTACAGTGTACAGAGTGAGCAGAATCCAAGAGTTCTGCTTGCATTGCAAGCTCTGTACCTCCCTCAGCAGCAGCCTTTTGGAAGGATGTTCTAAGTCTATCTGTTGCAGAGAGATATTGTGTCTTATTAGGAGAAAGAGTTANTGACTCATGAAAACTCTTTGAATGTTCATTCTTTGAGTGGGGACTGCTCCCCCTTGCAGGCCTCCTTGGATGTTCCTGCAGCTTTTCATTTGGTTTATTTTTTGGGCCAGCATGCTTCTCACCTTTATCGTGTGTTTTATTGTCTTTTTTTAATGGATTTTGTAATCTCTCATCAGCATACAATTCACCTCTTGTTTGAAATCTGTCTTTACCGGCTGTTTGTTTCTCCCAGGAAGAAACACTCCTTTCTACTCTTCTTTCCACATTTGGACTGCATTTGAGTGTCATATTCTGACTTTTTTGTTGCAACTCATCTTTATTAGACTTCTCTGAAACGGTTTTCAGCTTGTGTTGAGGACCTAAACTCTGCTCTTCACTGTCACCATCATTTCCAGTGCTTTGATGTACTTCTCTTTTGTATTTGCTGATATTTCCCCTGATGCAATGTTCATTACTCTTAATTTCTTTCCTTTCCTTTCTGTTATCCTTGTTGGAAGTAAGGTCATAGCTCAGTGGACATGTATGAGTACCATCATCGCAGAGCTCTTCAGGAGGGCACTTCAGCAAATATGGAGTGTTTCTTTTTTCAGAGCCAGACCTCCCATCATCTGTAGTATGAGCTGAGTAACTGTGGTATGTATCTTTTGAACAGTCATTTTTCATTTTATGATGTTCCACCTTTACACTGTCACCTAAATCAGAAGGTCTGAATCTGGAATCTTTTGTTTTAGTTGATCCTGGAAGGTATGTTCTGGTGAAAATACTTCGATGATTTGGAAATTCTGATAGCCTGTTTATTAAAAAAAAAAGTAATTAATGTTATTTTCAAATTTAGTTAAATATAACTAAAGCTGAATTTCCATTCGCACACAACAAAAGAAGGTAATTTATTCACATATTTTCCAAAGGAAATTCATCTAAAGAAGGAGCAAGATTTAAGTAGGATTTGTGAAAAAAGACTGTATTTGGCCTAGTTAACCATTTCAGTAATTCAAATTAGTATTTCACTGTCTAGCATTACAAAGAGCTTCTCCCCAGGAAAAAAAAAGAAGTTGTTCTTCACAGCATTAGCAATTTTAAAAAAATAATTATAAAACAGGAAGTTAACAGTTTGTTAAACCAGCAACCAAAAGCATAAGTATAACGTGACTGTGTTTAACTCTACCCAATAAGCAAGTAAACTGCCATGCTTGGAAGTTGCTGCAAGCTACAGAAGACAAGTAGTAAATGCTGATAATCAAGCCTCATCAAGGCCACATGCTACTACTCTATGGCCTAAAATCCTAGTCCTTACTGATAAGAATGCACCAAAAAACAACCCACAAAACCCAAAAAAGAAACAAACTTTTTTCTACCATATTCAACAAAACACTTTATTAATATAACAAGAATAAAGACAATGTCAACCTTCTTATATACTCTCCACTATACTGAAAGAATGATTGTGTCTAATACACACAGAAGGAAACAGACATTAAAGTCACACCAACAAATGATGGCAGCAAACCATTAAATGTCTGGCTCCATTTTAGAGAGTCAAGGATGAAATTGCTGCTACACAGACACTTGGTTTTGGCCTGAAATTAATTAATGTAATTGTATCCAAGTGGTGTTCATTTGGTTTTGTGAGTTTTTATAGTTGCTTTGGGTTTTTTTCTGAGATAAGCACTAACAATACCCTCAGATATACTAAGTTTGAAGTAGTCTTTACTGATAGATGCATTACTTTAGGTAAGCTGATTTATTATAAACCATACAGACATGGCATGTTTCTAAAATCTTAAAGCGCCACTTTTCCCGCTATTTTTCATGATGGTTGCTTCCAAAATACCTACATCAAATACTTTCTTCATAAACTTTCATCGCTATCAGGCGATAATATTGCAATGGAGCTCATAAAGTATTTTATGAGGTCGGATATTCAAAACTATTAAATATTTTCCAAACAATTTAATTCAAAACTCAGAATAGTGCACTCAAGGGTGTGAAAATGATTTTGTCAAAGCCAATCAATGGAAAGAATTATACATGTTAAAATCTGGACATCCATCAGATAGTGTCTGGTAATTTTCTGTATTTGAAAAGAAAAAATTGCATAGTTACTTTGCATATAGCCTTTAGCACAGTAATGTCACATGAACCTTCTTTGTGACACCTTTTGGGGCAAGAAAACATCAAATGGTCAAACTAAAATACAAACAAATCAACGAGGTCATTGATGTCAACAACTGACACACCAGGGGTCTTAAATCTTGGACTCCTGCTCCAGTTTCACATGGTTCAGAAACCATACTCTCAGCTACCCTCCCATCCATTTTTTACTGTTTTCAACTCCTTGCAGTAAGATTAATATTAGAAATAAACCAAGAATTCTTTAATTCCTAACCTCCACCAATGGAGACAGGGATTTCATATCTTGCCATAAAAAGCTTATATAATCTATTTACTTTCATTTGTTGTCTGAAAAGTTCCATGGAATTCATGTCTGAGGTTTTAAAACAGATTAATCTTGAAGCTGAACTGCATAAGAGAGTACCTGCTTTGAAACATGTGTGATGGTCAGATGAAAGAGTGATTAAATGAAATAAACAAGCAAATTCATGCAAATGGTCAACCTTTGTATTCCTTTTTGGTTTCTTAATTAGAAACCAAAGACCTCATCAGGCAAAGAAGATCCTTATGGATTTCCTCTGATTATAGCACTTATAAACCACACAATTATTTACTAAGTAATGAGGTTTTCCACTAATTTCTCTTAAAATACACTCAAAAATTTCTAAGAAGTATATAAACATAAGCAGATAAAAACCACATTGTCAGTTCCACTGTCTATTTGCACCTTTGATGGAGATGACTGATTTCTTCATCTTTACGGTTAATTTCCACTCTTGCTGTTTTGATAAGGGCAGAAATATTCTTTTTGAGAGCTTGGTTTTCATTCTGTAGAATGACATTCTATTTTAAATATATTCCAAACAGACAGCAAGAGAGAGAAGGAGAGAAAAAAACAGGAATTAGCTTGGTTATCAAAAACATAATGAAAAACTGTGCAAGACAATACTAGAAAAATATCCCATCATTTGTAAACTGACAATAGGACATCTACAAACTATTTTGTAGAAGTCAGAATTCTTGAGATCCAAAGGTCGGTTTTATTTGAGATCACTCACATTTATGGTCATGTTTTCCTAGTAATTTTCATGTGTTCCTGGTAATTATTTAAAATGTTTTAAGCATACAGTTTAATAAAACTGAAATATGCCATGATCCAAGTAATCATAAAACTAAAAAATTATAATCCAGTCCTTTTCTTCATCCTTTTATGCAATTTATTGCTTTTTTAGTCACTGTGTCAAATGAGAGAAGCAGCTTTTAAGCACTTGCAGAGAAAGAGGGTACTTGTATATTTCTTTCAAGGTATCAAAAGCAACTTTGGGTGCTCTATCACTGAAACATTTCTAAGTATCATGTTCTAGAACCCTGTCAACCCTAGAGCTAGTCCTTTCTCTCGTCAACTGTCCTCAGCAAAGCCTGCTCAGAAAGGCAGACAAGTTCTACAGAACACAAGTGTAACAGGGCAGCAGCTGCAGAGCATAGAACCTTTGGAGCTCTTCTGCAGCACCAGTGGAGGACATCACAGAATTGCCACAAAAAATCTGTCTCTATAGAACATGAGAACATGAGCTCCAGTTGAAGAGCAGTTCCATGTCCAAGGCAACACAGACACCCTCTTCCATTTCCAAGTACCTTGCAACCCTCTGTCTAGTGCATTAAAAAAACGATACTGGATACCTTTCTGATAACTATGCATTTGACATGTTTATTTTCTAATTAAGACAGAAGACAGCTTTAAAGCAAACTATGCAATATTGTTAAATAAATAAATTTACCTACTGATTTGGTCAGTAGGCTATCCCAGCAACTATCCTAGGCAGACCAAGCTCCAAGCATCAACAGAGATGCTTTACAAACCATCCACACAATGGATCAAGACTGGAAACCATATGAAATTGCCTTCTCAAAGCAACATTCCATTTTTTTTATGTAAATCTTGACAATCTTTCCCTTTGAACAACAATACCTGTGCCTGTATTTCTTTAAATTTCTTCATCAACTCTTTAATTTGCTGCTGACACTTTCCATATTCTGCCTGCAACTGTCAAAGAGAGAATTCACAGTACAGAAGTAAGATTAATTATAGAGAAAACTTACTTCTCTAGATTTACAGATACCTAACACAGTAGTGTATATTACAAAGCTCTGTTTTTCCCCAAAAGTAACATATTAAAGCCATATGAAAACAAAAGGCTTCAATGTGCTCCAACTGATATACAGGTCTCTAAAACAGCACAAACATTCAGGTAAGAGGAAATCTATGTGTGCTTGCCTAACAGTAACAGGCTGAAGAATAACAGGAAGCCATATTATTGTGATATTGAAGATATAATTATCAAGGAGCAGGAGTTCTGAGAGCCAATAGATGGGGACTCGTTTGTCAGATTTTATGTAACACAACACAGATAAGGAAAAACACAACAACAAACCTGGACTGCAAAAATAGACTGCAAAGGACATGATCCTGTTGAGATCACAAAATCAAACAAAATAAATGTGGTAGAAGCTCATCTCTAAAATTAGACAGTGACAAGTTTCTCATAGAAGAATGGACAACTTCCATTTAAACAAACAATCAACTGCTCTCAAACTTTCAAAGTGACATTATCACCACCATTATCAGTAGACTCCTGGAAGTTCTGCTCCTGCTTCTTCTAACATCTGTGGATGTCCATCTAAATGTGTCTTATGGGCCAGGACAGGTGGTGATACAGAAGTGAACATTCTGCCGATTTGCTAGAAGTAGTTATCTACTGCATGGTCTTTTGCCTCCAGGACAGGATTTAATACAAGATAAACCCATGACCTATCTGCTTTACTCTGATAAAATTTGTTGGGAGAAGTGCCAAAACTAGTTTTCTATCAGACATCTGAACAGACACTTGACTTGTGGGAAATTACAATACATTTTTCCAAAATGCTGACATATGAACTGCATGGAAAGGATGCTAAATGAGAACAGACCATGTCCCAGAGTGGCAGATTCACTTATTCTGATAACCATGTTGACATAAAAAGTTTATTAGCACTTTGTTTTTACTTGTTTAAAAAGGGTTTGCCTATTTTACCAACAATGTGAGCATGAAGACAATATTTTTTGCATTTTATGCAAGAAATTTTGGAACAAAAAAGCCCCCAGACAATTTTTTTTCACATTAATTTTCACATCAATTTTTCATGTTTTTCATATACCTCGTCGTAGGATGCTTTCTTTGCAGTCCCTTCTTCAATTAGTATCTCATCAAATAAATTCAAGCTGCTTCTAGATGGTGTAGAATTTGAAGCAAAATTGTCTGTATAAAGAAAACCAATTACATAAAAAAACGGGTACTTTTCTAGCCATGTTGCAATGTGTACACTGTCTCTTGAACAGCCATTATCACAGGAAAACTGTCATTCATTCAGCCAATACATTTCAGAAATCTCTGCTGCATTTATTTTTTTTTGTTTCAACAAGTAGCTCAAAGCTAAAGCCAAATGTTGCTCTCAGCCAAAAAAGCAGAGACTCTATAATGCTCTAAGTCAAACAGCAAGACACAATCAACTTACCAGCAACAGACAAACTACTGTCCAAGCCATCGTAAATGTCCACTGAGCTCTCGTCATCTTCCTTGAAGGGGGAAGCTCCAGCTAAAGCAATGAAAAATACAACCAAAGGGCAAAGCAATCATTTAGTAAACTCCAACTTCTACCCTTCCTATAAGGTAAGTGCTGCTATAACCCTAGGCCAGCAGAGAATAGCAAAAGTAATAGCACAGACTTATAGTAAAAGACAGGGGAATTTTATCCAGCAAACTAACTGCTACTGTGGAAAGAAGATCTTCAGTCACCAGGGAGGAAAGACACTCTTGCAAGGTCAGTTCCTTATATACTACAAGAACTGTGCGCAAAGCAAATTACACGGCTTTAGGTACACATGACCTTTAAAATGATGAACTAAGTAAACTTCATCTAAATCTGAAATTGTTTTCCAGAATACACTGAACACAAAAGTTATACAACTCAAAACCAAAAATAAACAAATCAATATGATAAACCCACTATTGCTAAAAGAAACATTTCTTGCTACAAAGAAAGTAGTGTAGCAGTCTGTATCATAATTCAAACAATTTGCTTTAGTATTGCCATCTACTCACACACTAACTGGTTCTGTAAACATATTTTAATCTAAATCTCCTCAGACTCTCTTCATGTCTTTTTCCAATGCCTCTTATCACTCTTGTCTCCTCTATGTGAACCTCTCCAGTTCTGCAACAAACATTTCTATAAAGAAAAACATCAACATCCACAGCCCTTCTGAGGCTGTAAATCTCACAAATGTGTCAAAACAACCAACTGCAGAGCTAGAAATAATATCAGAATACCTTGATCACAGCAGGCGATAACACACTGGTGTTACAAACAGCAAAGGTGCAATTCCTCTAACTGTTCATGTGCAGGCGTCATTAAGGGACAGCAAAGGGTAACTTATACAGCAGGAAACACAGGGGAGAGACCAGTTCCAGGCACTCCCTCAAAGCATTCCACAAATCCAAAGTACACAGCCATGGCTTTAAACACAAACTTACTAATGTGATGTGGCTTACAATGATACTGTGCCACAGCCACTTAATTGCAGTTGAAGCTTATCAGTATCTGTCCCAACTTTAAGTTTGTTTTCTGACTTATTTTTTGACCTATCTATTTTCATAAGTCCACTTGCATTAATTGCTTGCAATCCCAAAAGTAACCTAACACATCTTACCAGCGTAGCGGATATCAAACAGTCCCAGGCCATCCTCATCCGCTGCCATGATACAAACTCCCTATGGCTTCTCCATCTACAAGTAAAACATTAGAGCAAAGAGAACCCGTTAATTGACAATTTCAGAACAACAACATACACCAAAAGCATCTTGAAATAAGCCTGAGCTACCCAGGGCCCTTCTTCTTCAATAAAATTCAACGCTAGAATGAAAAAACCCTTACACCAAGATAACAAGATGTGCTTTTAAGAAAAGTAAGAAGTTATCTGTTCTTTAAAGAAGCATTATGAAGACCTTTAGCTATATCTTACAGTTTCTACACAGAGAAGTTGGCAAGAAAAAATCTGTGTTCTACAAACAGATTATCCACATGCACATCTTACCTACACAAAATTACCTGAATTAATAGTCGAATTAATCAGAATTAATAATCTAAAAACTAGATTTTTTTCTCTACGGACCATTTTACGAGCAGCTTCCCCTTGTCTGATACCACCAGTTAAACCAGTATCGAAGGGGTCAGCAAAAGCGGCAGGCAAGAAGGGGTCAGGGTGAGGAGCAGGCAAGACGGGGCAGGATAAGGCAGTAGGATGCGGGGTAAGCAGGATGAGGGGCAGGGAGGGCGGGCGAGGCGCGGAGCAGCACCGAACAGCCGCCGGCCAGTCCAGAGGCAGCGGCCCTTGCTCGCTCCGCAGGCCTCGCGCTCCCCGCACGGGAGGGAAGGGGCTCCCGCCCGCACTAAATCCCGCCACGGCGGAAATGCTCGGGAACTCTCGGGGCTCAGGGCGACCGCGCCGCCGGGCGCGGTTCCACAACGGCCGGCGGCCCGAAGCGGAAAGGCTGNCAGCAGCCAACGGCCGCAGCCGCACGGCGCGTTCGCCGCCGTTACGTCGACAGGACCCGCCTCCCACACCGTGCATTTGGCGCCAAAGTTCGGCGCGCGGAGCGGCCCCGCCCCGCCCTCTCGACCATAGCCACGCCCCCTTCCCGGCAGCACGCCCCCGTCCCCTCTCGTTCCGTCTCGTCCCAGCCCAGCCCAGACCGGCCCGGCCTGGAGCGCGGGAAATTGTTCCCCCCGGCGGGATGAGCCGCGGTCCTCCCGCCCGAAAGTGACGGCGCTCGCTGCTCACGCAGCCGTAAAGGCCGCGGTGGCCGCAAGAAGCTGCCGGGCTCACCTGGTGCCGCTCCCGGTGCTGCAGCCGGGGGCGCGTGAGGCGGTGGCGGCGACGCTCCCGGGAAGCCCGAGGTTTAATCCCGGCGCCTGCTGCTGACTGCGACCCCGCCAACCTCCTGCGGGCACATCGTTACCGCCCGAGAGCCGCGCTCGGGCTCCGCGAGCGGCTGCGGCCGGACAGGGGACCGGGGGCGTAACGCTCCTGCCGCCCGAGCCGGAGTCACCCGTCTGCCCTCGGCCGCCTCCGTGCCCGAAGCTACAGGGCTCGCGGGCGGGCAGATCCAGCGGCAGGGACTCTCCGGGAAGCGCGGAGCCGCGGAGGGCGCGCACGCGGCGGCGCGGTGCCAGCCGGGAGCTGTAGTTCGGCGCGGTNAGGCCAGGCCAGGCCAGGCCAGGCGAAGCCGGGCCGGGCTGGGGGACAGGACCCGCGCAGGACCGGGCGCACTCACCGGTCACGGCACCGGTCNTGCGGCCGGACAGGGGACCGGGGGCGTAACGCTCCTGCCGCCCGAGCCGGAGTCACCCGTCTGCCCTCGGCCGCCTCCGTGCCCGAAGCTACAGGGCTCGCGGGCGGGCAGATCCAGCGGCAGGGACTCTCCGGGAAGCGCGGAGCCGCGGAGGGCGCGCACGCGGCGGCGCGGTGCCAGCCGGGAGCTGTAGTTCGGCGCGGTGGGCGGGGCAGCGGCGGCGCTTCCCGTGACGGCGGCGGCCGAGCGGAAGTTGGTGCTCCGTGGCCGCCCCGTGCCGCACGTGCCGCGGGAGGAGGAGGATGGAGAGGGTGGAAAGGATGGCGGACTTGCGGTTCCGCCTGGCGGAACCGCTGCAGCTGGTGGCGCGAAGGAATGAGAAGAGCAGCGCGGAGCTGAGCCGGTTCCTGGCGAAGCAGGTGAGAAGCGGACGGCTCGGGGCTCGGCAGAAGCCCCCGGGCGCCCGTCCTCCCTCGGGACGGGTCTCGCAGCGACCGCCCTGCAGGAGAAGGGGCACTTCGCGCTGCCTTGCACCCTCCCCACCCTGTGCCGCCAGCTCCCTACGGCAGCTTTGTCTGCCGCCCGTCCTTGGCCGTCGGGCGGCCGCGGAGCCGCTTCCTCCCTCCCTTCTCCTCCTCCTCCCTCTTCTGTACTTGTTGCGGGTTCTTACCCTCCCCATCCCTTTCAGGGATGCCCGTGAGGTAGGTCCTCTCCTGTGTTCTGGTACCTCTCCTATTGCCCTCCCCGAGGAGGCATTTCGCTCCGCAGTTAAAATTTTAGGTATCTGCCTCAGCGTGACTCTGGAAGAGTGATTTCGAGAGGGGGGCATGTTGTTGCCAAGCACTGAGACAGTGGCTGGTCCCTACTCTGGTGCTATTTGCGTGTCTTGTTTAATTACTTTAAAACAGCACGTGGGATAAAAAGACAGGTGGCTTTTCTAGGGTTGGCTTCGAGGGAATTTTTTTCTAATCGCAGTCTTACAGGTTGTAGTGATGCTGGAAACGTGATCCTGTATTCACTTTCATGCTTTGGCTGCCGTAACTCTGAAGAGCACACCTGTCTTCTGGGAGAGTTGAGGCCGATCTCGTTCCTGTCTTTGAAATACTTGAAGAGATGTAGTAACAGGGAGACAGCACATCAGATGGTATTTTATTAGTACGTTTCATTGTAGAGCTTTTGAAACTCCTGAATTGTCTACACATTTTGGGGCTCAAAGTCCGTGTTTCTCGTTGAGTGTCTAAGACATTTCCCAGTTGTTTGGAGATGAAAAGTCTAAAGTATCACATTTTTTTTCAGAATATTGGCTTTTAGTCTGGAGTGCTGTCTCTTATGGTTGGGGAGGGCTTTCATCCTGGTAGTCAAGGTTTTGTGTTGGTAGACAGATGGCTTTTTCTTCTGTCACTCCAAATCACAGGATCAAAGTAAAATTGACACGAATGTATATTCTTGAGTTGATGCTCATTGGTGGGAAGCAGTGATGAAGGGTCGCTATTCAAGAAATAGAAACAGCTGAGAAATAGAGAGGATGTGGATACAGGATGTAGCAGACAGATGGAGCAGTGAACCACAAGTGAGTCAGGGAGACCCGGGATTTGGGAAAGAGACTGTGCCCTTTCCCTTCTGATTACTGTTTGGAGATAGACTTCATGTTTAAACGTCTTGATATGTGGAAATTGTCTAGAGGGAGCCTCTAACAGCAAGTGCCCTTTTGAAAGCTGAATTGCTTATTTGCAGACTTGAAAGCTGTCGATCCGGGGTTATGTTAGGTTTGTCTCTCCAGTAAGCGACCTCCGGCTCCAGTCCTCAAACCTGATTTCCGACAAGTTACTTTGTATGTAACCTGGGAAGCATACATTGCAGAAATCTGAAGTTCCCTTTGCTCTCCAGCTTCATTATGTCTTTCTGGCAACTTACTTCTTCAGTCTTCTGTAATGGAATGAAACTTGCCCACAGCTGCTAAGTAAGGAACAGTCTTTTGAGGTTTGTAGTAAGACATTGTTTCACGTGTTGAGTATTTTGTTAGAGTATTTGTATATAACATTAACTCTGCAAAGATACAGCAAATTTCTGTGCTCTTAATGAGGACAATGGGATGAAAAGCTCTCTAAACCAGTCTTTGTTTCTTGTGTTTCCGTTTTTAGTAATTTAAGCAAACTGTGTAAGCTGTAGGGCTCCACAAAGGGCTCTAGTGTGCTTTTGGTTCCTTGATGTTACCCAAGGTCTGTCAGAAAGTCTTCCTGCATAGAATTCTAACTGCAGGTTTTTCCAAATGTATGTATTTTGGCTCCTTGTGATGGTGTAACTCCGGTAAAGAAGTTCATTACTGTGGAGGTTAAAACACTGTTAGGAATGGAAATTCAATGCAAAAATATTCATTTCTGCCCTTTGCATCTACCACTGTGCATATATGGAAAGATACAAATAAAAACCCTTTGGATATTTCTTCTGTTTATTCTATGGAATCATCTTAAGTGGATTGGAGCTATTGAGCACACTGGTCTCAATTTCCTTTTTTCATTTGTTGATGGTTTAGCTTGGCATCATTCATTTTGCCTCTGATTTTTCTCTGATGTAGCAGTGAAAATTGTCTTAATATCTCCAAGGTCTTATTTATAGTCCTTTAGTCTTAACATTTGATATTGAGAAATGTCTATTTTTTATATTAATAAATGTAGGAAAAAGAGGTGACCTAGCTCTCCCAAATTCACACAGCTACTCACTGGCTGTCAAAAATGTTCTGACGTCCTGACAGCTGAGGCAGACTTTTTTTTCTCCTAAAACATTACTTAAGCTTTTTATTTGAAAGACCAATTAGGCTTTACATCATGTAGCATTATAAAAATGGGAAGGTATGTTGAACGTTTTTTAATCCTGGGCTGTAGTGTCATCTTCTGCTCCTAGGTTTAGAAGAGCTGTGATTTTTGAGTCATTCTGTTAATGATACAAAATCAAAGAGAATATTCTTCCTGTCCTTGAAGGAGAGATCTGTCCAACCCTGTCAAAGATGGTGTCCTAGAGCACAAGTTACAGCTTGTGCTCCTTGAGACTGCACATCCCCTCTACTTTTTAATTTTTTTTTCTTGATATATATGAGTTATAGGGAGGGTTCAGGCTCATGTTTTGCTTTATCTTGATGAACTGGACAGCTGCCAAAAAGGGCGGTGCTAGTCTGTTCTCTTTTCACCTCTACAAAGGCCAGGCCGCACCTTTGTGTTGCTTCTCTTGATTTGAATCCAGTGAGTGTCGTGATGTTAAAAATCCATTCAACTTTGAGTTCCTGTGTTGGAGGGGAAGATGGATTTTCCTTGTGTCTTCTTATGCCCTCCCACTCTTCAGAAGTATCCCATTGTTAAATCTGTGTGGTGTAACCTGAGTCATGAGCAGAAACGTGGCTTTCATGTGGGACCAGATTACTGTGATCCTTTTTTCTGGGAATCTTGGGGTTTAGGTTAAACTGGTTGTTAATGAAGATTTCTTTTTTTTTGTGAGCATTGAGTAAATGTGCTGTGCAGGTTGCAAAGATGGTGTGCAGTGTGCTGCTGGAGGCCATCTGGGATCATGTTTGACTCCAGGTCCCAATTCTAGCTGTGTGTTTACTTCCTATGTCTCATTAATAATAGACACTGTGTGCAAATGTTCTGTGGTTGGAGTCTTTTGTGATGGAGACTGGTCACAGACTTTTGTGATGCTTTCTTGAGGCAGCTGTTTGGAACTGAGTGTGCAGATTCGCAATCCCAGATTTGAACGCTTTCGGATCAGCTGTCTATTACTACTGGTTGAGAAAGCTGAGTATTTCATAAAGCCACCTTTAGTTAAAAAAATCCGACAATGTTCTTTTTCATAGAATTGTTTATTTAGGCTTTGAAGTCAAACAAATGGTCTCTTTGTAGAATGAAAATGTTGCCACTGTGATATTTGAGCAGTTTTATGTCTCCTAAGGGTACTACACATAATGATTAAAAAACTGCTTGCTCTGACAAAATTGCTAATGGCATGACTTTGTTGTACAATAGTCATGTAACTACAGAATTTTACTGAGTCAATCATAATATTCATTTACTATTTTATTGCTAACTGGTTTTACTTGATATTGAGAGCTCTGGTTAAGCATTGTGTTGTGTCTTGTAGCACTACATCTCTGGGTAGCCAAAGATATGATTGATTTGGAAACCAAAGGTACTTTTTATTTTTTCCAGTGGAGTTTATTTATGTTTTTTTAGAGCCATGCTGCCTTTGAGCAGCTTATCAATAATTTTGTCACTCAAAATCTGATCGCTTGTAATGAACAGTGTCTTGCTTGCTCCATTTTTTAATTATTTTTGATCCTGCTCTGATAGATGAGAAGGTAAATTTATGTTTCATAAAAACAAACAGAAGGCATATAATAAACTGCTTACAGTTATTGTGATGGATTTGATGTTTGTAGTGTATATACTGCAGTTTCCCTGTTTTCTTACATGCTGTTAAGGAGTGAATATATTTTCAAATTGAGGAGACCCAAGGAACTTAAATAGGTATGTATGTATGTCACCATAGAGGGTCATCTTTTCAAAGGATCTAAGCTCTCTGTTTACCTTGTAGTAATGGAATCATCCCATTTTTGAGCCCAGGAACAGGTTTTACTTGAGTAATAGAGGTGTAGGAGAAGCAGAAATTGTCTTCGCGGTTTGCTAAAACAAAGGACTACTTGAATGACAGAATAGTTCTGTCTTTATTAGGAAAAGGGTTCACTCACTAAGGGAGAGGGTAGAGTTGAGCATCCAAGTTAAGAGAAAAAAAAATGCTACAATGAAGTTTCATGCTGCATTATATGTTAAACATGATAGAAGTGGAGAGATGCTTGGACAATAATGTGAGCTCAAAGACCAGAGAAATTTAAGCATAAGACACAAGAAATAGGTGATGGTTCTTCCAGACTTGGGAAGGCTGGGGGGAATAGGAGGGAAAGGTGTGTTGGGTTTTTTCACTTTTTTCCTAGCAGATGTGAATATATTTCCCATGTATTCTAAAGCCCACTATTTTGTTTCACACTGTTATGATCCGCCAGGCAAAGGTAGCTCAGGTTCTTGTTAACAGATCCTTTGGGGCGGATTAGAGTCAAAGACACCAAACAGTCAATGTTTATAAATATATGTATTTATGTGTAGGGTTTATTTTACAGGAGTTTTGTTGCAGTGGAAGGGAGGGACATAGCTGTTTTGGTCATTATCTGTACAAACACAGCAATATGAATACATAAAAGTAACACCTAAGAAAATGTATAAGGGAAAAGAAAAAGAAAGGATAAGAGTAGAAAGATATCACCACCTGTGGATCCAGTGGTGAGACTTGATTATTGCAATTTAGATGTCCCTTCATAGCAATCATGGTCAGTCTTGATCTGTTGGGGTTGAGGGAAGCCCACGAAACACAGAAGTTCAATGGGTTAATATGTGTTCAGGTTCAGGTGGGAACAAACAAGTACTTCCCCTAGGACAGGAAGTTTTACACTGTCTGATATACCATTGTGGATCACGTGGCACTTAGGGGGTCTATGATGGCTTATTGCACTTTTTTAAGACATTTACAGCTGCC
>VYZS01053609.1:4981-41293 GCA_013400695.1 Neodrepanis coruscans | reverse complement strand
TTTTTTTTTTTTTTTTTCCCAGAAATTGTATTTTGAAGACAACCAAAAGGAGGACGTATTCTGGGTGTGGACACATGTGATTTATCCAATAGCCAAAGTGGGGGGGACGCCGAAGGGGAGAGATAGAGCATTTGCTGCTGAAGGTTGTGGAAGCTGAGGGCTGCAGTAAGTGATGGCGACCCTGTCTATTCTTTCAGGGCTTCTAAAAATAACTTGAAAGTAGAAGAGGAGGGAGATAACGTGGGGAAAACTTTTCTTTGCATGGTGGGTGTGTGTGTGGAGCGGGGCTTACCCACCTGGATGAGAAAAGAGATGGGGACTAGAGAAAGGAGATGGAAGGAGGAAGAAAGCAAGTGATGTTATAAGTACAGTCCAGAATGTTTCAGAAACACCTGACCAGATGAGGGAGAAAGGAGGGAGGATGGGAAGACCAAATGGTTTTGAGAGGGAAATGGGAGCAGCAAGCAAAGTTTCTATGCTATAGCGAAGGATGCTCCAGTTCATGCCTCAGCTTTCCTCTGACTGCTTTCTCCTCCACTCTGCAGGGATGAAGTCTTCTGGAACCACTATACTGTTGTGTCTCTTGGCACTATCCTTGTCCCCAGCTGGTGAGTCTGTATGCCAGGGGGAGGATTTCTTCCCTATCCGGGCCCCACAGAATTTCCTACACAGACTAATGTGCAATGACCTAAGGAGAAAAACAGAGATATTTAGATGGGTAGTGAAGGGGGAAGGACTCAACGGGAAAGGCAAGGTGGATATAGGGTTGTAAGGAAAAAATAGAAACTAGACACAGGTCCCATCTGTGACACTCTTCAGTAAGTACTGGGAGTCATGAGAGACAGTTACAAGTCCACAGCCTCCACTGCAGGGATATTTATGTAAGGAAAACAGACAGGTCAGTTTGAGAAAGAGGGCTAGTTGTGCTTTGTGCTTACTGCTATACCACCTCTGTATGCATGATCTGTAGGGCATTTCCCAGTGCTCCACAAAATTTTTTTCTGTTAAAATTGTGACACATTTGCTGTCCCTAGTGGTTTCTGCTGGAATGACCCCAGGTCACTTGACTGCTGGGAGGTTTTGTAGTTTTTTATACAGCTGTTTTGAGAGACCTAACCTCCTTAGTTTAGACTTTCTGCTTTTGGTGGTGGTGGTTGTTGTTATTCTGTTTTGTTGGTGCACGATTTTGTTTGCTTGGAGCGACTCTGGCAAAAACTGGGGTGGAATCAAATTTGTTTAAAACAAAAAAAAGCACAAAAAAACCTCCCTAAAAAAACAAACCAACCAAACAAAAAACCCCACCAAAACAAGAGGACAGCATCAGACATTGTAATTGGAAGACTCAGGACAGACAATGAAAGAAGATTGATTTCAGTGAATGGATAAAGCTTCACTCAGGAAAGACTCTTATGTGGGAAAAAGATGACTACCTACCACATTCAAAACAGGTTATTCCCATCCTTGGTCCTCCTTGCATACTGAAGCTTAACTCTGCTCCAAATAGCAATTTTCTCTGTAAAGGGGCACAGTAGACAATGTGATATTTATGACTGTTGAAGCAGGGAGGTGCAGCATCCAAGAGATGAGCTTGTAGGTGGCCTACAAAGTTAAAGAAGAGGGGAGGGAAAGCTACACTGTGTTTTGTATGATGTATGAAGGAGGCCTGAAAGGAATATTTCTTACTTTTGTGTATTTTGTTTTAAAACTTCTGTTTGAGTTTGTTTATTTGTTTGTTTGATTGTTTGTTTGTTTGTTTGCTTGAACTTGGAAAATAACAGGAACCACCAGCTGTCTTCTCACTGTCTCTTTTGGTTTGGGGTAAGCTACAGATTAGGTGAGTTAGAGTTGCATTTAGACCTTGAGAATGAATTTACTGCAACTTGGACAATAAAGTCCAGTTGTTTACAAAATGTATATATAGCAAATATAAATTGAAGTGGTTGAAAACGGGATAAGAAAGCCACGTATTTTGTCTCTTCACTCATATGCAGAGATTTAATTTAATTTTATGTCCTGTTATAGAATTAGACTGATTTTCTAATTAGCTCCTAGGAGTTAAAAAAAAAACAAACTAGTAAGACCTGACTTTTCAATGTTAGAAAAGGAAGAGGAGCCTCCCTGCCTTCTCTACATGTCTTCTCAAATACAACACTACTGGCTTCTTCAATGGTTTCAGAATCTGTGTCCTTCCTTTTGCATCAGAAACAAGTGAGAAAGTGTTAAATACAATTTACTTCTCTGCTTGTTACAATTAAGAGAATAGCCAGTACAGGGAAAGTTTTGGGTGCATTAAATTGTGCATTTAAGTTATTATGCATGTCTGGCTCTCCCTGGGTTCATTGCCAGCAGCTGAGCTCTTGCTGGCAGCTGGGTGGGGAAGGGAATATCAGGGTCCAACAACTCCTGTAATTTGGCAAAGCAGGATTATGTAGGGGGCCCAAGAGTCCCTCTACACTCTGCAAGTAACTGTTATTGGAATGCTTCCATTAAGAATGGAAAGCTAAAAGCTGAGTTCACAAGCAGGGTGTTCTGTTTTTTGGGTTGGTCATGCACACATCCCTGCAGTGCCCCAGATCTGTGGCTTTTTCCTGCCAACTCCTTCCTTCATCCCACCCCAGTTATGCAGACATTTCCTTTTTTCTGTGGCTAGCAGGAAATACTTTCCTATTCCTGGCTGCTGTAGGAAGCAGCTCTCTCATCCTTTATATATGACAAACAATCAATGTAGCCCAGTTTCAATTTCTTCTCTTACACACAGCATGCACGGCCTCCATCATTCCCCCTCTGTGATGCACCCAGGGGCTGAGAAGGGAGAGACCTGCTCTGTGTTCCATACCCAAGTAGGATGATGGACCAGATAATTATTTGCCTAAGAAGCTAGAAAAACTGCAGTCTGTTTCTTACTGTACCAATGACTCAATCCGTGACTCCAAGCAATTAATTTCCATGACTCAATTTCCTCTCTTATAAAATGAAGACAGGGATTTTGACCAACGTCCAGAGCAGGGAGGCCACATTTTTTTCTAAGTGCATCAAATGGGGTTTCAGAAATGCGAAGGTAGCAGATCTGGAGGTATTAACTAACTAGTTCCTATGCCTAACCATTGACCTTGGTGGACCAACAGTGATAGGACCCACTGTATCCAGGAGTCTTTAAACAATGAACCCAGCCAGCAGTGGAGGCTGAGGCAAAGCAGAGAGCATTTCTCCCTTCAGCAGAGGGCAGTAGTGTCTCCTGGATAGATAAATGTCTCATAAAAATTTCACAAAGCCCACAGACTATAGGAATCTCTCTCTTTCTTCACTTCCCTCTTTTCTTCTCTTGCAGACTGGTTTCCCTGGGTGGTCAATGCACAAGAACCAGAAAGTGCAACTGGTAAGTATTACAGACATGTCATATGCTAAAAATTGCTTATGTGACCCAGTTGTCCTGGAGAGTTACAGCCTGTTTATTAGCAAATACTTTTCTTTGTTTCCTTGCCTCTGACATTGTGAGCTTACTTTTCAGAGAAGATTGAACAAGCTCTCCAAGACAACCTGCTAAATGTTGTGTGCTCTTTACAAATCATTTCCTAGCATTGCAGTCCTGAACACTTAGTTGAAGTGTACAAGTGGCATGGTGTTTTAGCAGTGAGGCCATTGGAAAAGGATATTGAGTGGTCTTCATACTGGTTGTGTTGTTGGGTGTGAATTGTTTTATCTCTCTGGACTTATATTCATTTCCTTGACATGGTAATACAAAATGAGTGTATGTGCGCATCATGCTTCAGCACCCAGAAGAACCACAAAGGCCTGCCTTTTCTTCAAACTGAAGCCCCTGGCTAAGCCTTCAGACTTCTACCAGCTATGATATTGTCTTATAGTATCTGGGACTTCCAGGGAAACTATTCCGAAGCGAATCCAAAACATGTTCTCTGAGTTTCCCTTTGCTTCACACTTTATCCCATCACTAACCCAGCTTTGCCATCAGTTGCCTTTCAAAGAAACTCATCTGCTGATGAATTTCTGCAATCATGGCTAAGTTTTGTAGTTGTCTCCCTCATTCCCTGAAGTGGGTTCCTCAGCTGTCTGTCCTTGTGCTGCAGGAGCCCTCAGCACCTTCATTTCAGACATATTTCTTTCCCATCAAAATGCCTACATCAGCTATATCTGAGAAGACAGAATATGCATCCAGAATTCAGTAAGGGTTGATGCAACATGCACCAAAAAACCAAAAACCCGGTCCCAAGCCAGTCACTGAAAAAGGGAATGGATATGGGTGAGATGGGGTAACTGTGTTTGTTTATGTATTTGCTGAATTGGATCCCAGCCTCATGAGCATGTGGTGGTAGCCAAGGTAATTCAAGCTAGCTATGGCTGGCTGTGTGAGGGATCAGAAAGTAAAGACAAGCTTTGTTAAGGACATTCTCTCTTTTCCAGGTGAACTTACCTCTGACTCTCTTGCCAACAGTCCCGGTAAGCTCCTATCTCTTGGCATGTTCATGCTTCTTTTTCCCTTTTCAGCTGTATTCCTGCCTACACAGACCTAGAAATTACCCATTAGGCCCAGAATCTCCTCTTCCCACTTTTGTCATCTAGCAGTGTTCTTCCAGCATTTATGGCTGTCTGGGAATCCCTTCTGTTTTCCATTCAGGGAGATGAATTTAGGGTGACTTAATGGTCTGTTCTCCAAGAAAATGCCAACATCGCCTGCTATACCAGGGCTCTCTGAAGATGTTTACACTGCAAGAAGCCATGGAATTCAAAGTTCATACAGCCCTGGCTTCCAGAGAAGGTGGCAGGAACAAAGAGTTTAAATTATGTGGATGAGAAGTTGGACAGGTTCAAATTTAGCAGCGCTGGGACACAGGTTGTGTGTATGTCAGCTGGCAAGTAGCAGATGTGCTTGAGTGCTTAAAAGATAGAGGTGGCAAAAAAACCCTGAAAGACAGTAGTAAAGTAAACTTTGAGCAGTATTGGGATGGGGAAGTGGAAATACTGTTCCTTCAGTACTGTGCCTGTGGCTGTGCCACTGGACAGCAGCAGAATGTCTGCAGAAGGAAGGATAGTTGGGAGGACATGGAAGATGACTTTACAACATGCAGTGTGTCTCCTTAGAGATTGGACATAGCCTGAGGAGAAGAGAGCTGATGGGAGCGTAGGCATTTGCAGCAACGGGAAGTGGAGGAAAGGAGGGGCTCAAGAAGGAGCCTCTCCACTTTTGCCATGTAAGTCTAGTTTCAAATCTGGCACCACTAGTGTTAGGGATGGTTTCTCTCTCTGCTGGGGCAGTTTCTCAAACACATCCATCTGAGGTAGGGAAGTCTAGAAAAGGCAGAGAGAGGGAGAACACATCTGGTCAATGATGTGGTTCAAAGACAGCCAGCTATGCATGGTTGTTTCTGGGAAGTGTGCTGTGTGTATAGGAGAGCACATCTGAGAGATGTCTTGTTCTCTGTGACATCAGTTCCACAGTCTATCCTCTGCCCTGACTGTGCTCATCAGCTGGCTAGAGCCTTTCTTGTGGGTCAAGCTGCCATGGGACAACATTGGAAGAGAAACATGGAAGCGCAATATTGTATACAAAAGATGTGTGATCTTCCTGGCTGGGATGGCAGCTGAAAGCAACAGTGTATGAGGCCTGCCAATCTGTAGGAATGTAAATAAGACTTTGAGTTCAGAGCAAACTGGTGGTGACTAGCTAACATATAAAACTGGAAAGACTAAAGCCTTTACAGCAAACTTGGGTTTCAAACACTTTTTAATGAGGGGTCAGGAAGAAACTCTTCACAAAGGATGTGCCATTGGAGCCCATCTTTGCAGCATCCTATCAGATCTAGGACACCCAGTATATTTGCGGGGAAAGCCTGCAGTTACTCTTACAAGTTGGGTGATAACAACATCATGATCAGCATTGTCTATCTATGAAGCATTGAGGTGACCACTGGTCAGCAGTGAGCCATCGACAGAACTGTGGCAGGAGGAAAAGGGCTCAAATTAAGATCTTTCAGAATATCTTCTCTTTTTCCAGCTGCAGCTGTTACACTGCCTGTGCTTCTTCGTCCTGGTGAGTTTATTCTCAGTTCACAGCCACATGTTGTGAACCCTCCTTCACTTTCCTTGTACAGTCACTTGCACATCCAGAATCTTGCCTTCTGTGACTGCCCCTAAGCACAGCCCTGACACCCAAAAGACTCATTCTCCATTATGCATATGTTTTGTCTGTGCCTCTGGCTGGCACTATGGCATGTGTCCAAAAGTCATAGTCCTTTGCAACTTTTGATGAAAACATGTACTTGGCAGTCAGTCTTCTGAATTCCTTTCTGGTTTGTTACTGGATAAATTATAAAACGCATTGCTTTGCTGTGGTACAGGTGAGTTACTTTATCAGAGCGAATAACAAACCAATCTCCTTTTGATCCCTTGTGGACGTTAAAGAACCAGTGGCCTTGGGGATGCTATTTCTTAGAGGTGTCACTGTTCCTTAGGAAGAGGCAGTTACAAGCTGCTCTGCTTCTTGCCTAGATGAATGGTAATTAAAGCAATTAAATAAATTTACTTGAACCTTTGAATTTTAAGTCAAGATATCCTTACAGTGTAATTTTGTACAACAGTAGTAATCCTTTCTGGGAAAGCTTGGGTAGATTTTTAGTGTTGTTGGCTGGCACTGGATTCATATTGGATTTGTACTTTCTCTTATGGTTTCATGTCAGTAAAAATGGAATCTTTTTCCACATTAGAAGTAACAATGGAGGGCTCTTGAAAGAGCTTTGCAGGTATTTGTTTCAATTAAGCTCATGTCTAGGAAGGAATGGTGGTAAATAACTAATTCTGCTACCCTCTGTCTTCCAGTTCAGTCTGACAGCGAAACAACAACAGCTTCATCAGGTATGCTTTAAGTTTGCTGCCTGCACCCCTCCTAGACTCACTTTCACCATCTCTGTTACCTCTCCAGACAGGTGCTGGCTGAGCACTGTGCTTTGTTTCCTGGAAAATTGCTTTCAATTGTTCCTCAAGTTCAAAGTACTGGAGAATTATGGTAGTGGAAGCTGCAGCCTTCTCCTCGGTGCCATGCCTGGGAGGGGAGGAGCTGAGAGTTCACCAGACCAGATACACTGGGTCAACATTCTGTCATTTTCAGTGGCCAAGACCTGGCGTTTCAGCATGAAATGCAAGAAAACCCATTGTAGTTGGCTACAGGGTTGACTGTCTAGAAAAAAAAGGAACAGGATTTGTGTCCTGAAATATGATATTGCAGATCTATTAGAAACACATCTTAAATATGCAACTATAATTTACATTTTGTTTATTTGTGTCCATCCCCTTTACAGCATGTGCCTCCTGTACTCAGGATGCCTGCTGGGCTTGTTTTGCATTTCACTCAACTTTCCCTTACTTTTTTCTTATAAGGCAAGGGGATCAGAGATGTCTACATTGTTTTCCTCTTCTCTAAACCATTCCCACAAGAGAATGGACAATAGAGACTAGGGGCCTTCCCTAGAAGCCTGGAGAATAGTACCTAGTAATGAAGTTATATCTATGCCAGAATAAGTTCACCTGCCAGTGATGCTGAATTGCACCTCTGTGTTTGTGTGTGTTCCTAGATTGCCGTGAAGAAAAGTTCCCTTGCACACGCCTGTACTCTGTCCACAAACCAGTAAAGCAGTGTATCAGCTACCTCTGTGTTACAAGGTAAAAAGCCAGCAGTCTCTAAAAATGCCCCAAAACCTCTCCAGAAATGGTGTGTCTAGGTCAGCAATTGTTTCCTTTGAAGACTAAAGTTTTCCTCTGGGAACCAGCTGGTGAGATGAATCCTATCACCAGAATGTCCTTTTTCTGTGATTATTTGAAACAGCACAATTACTATTGTCTGTACAGCACTAGAAGCTGTAATCCATAGAAACATTGTAATCCATATTTAAGGCATTTGGCCATTTATGGGGCCATGAAGATGATCAGAGGGATGGAGCATATCTCCTACAAAGACAGGCTGAGAGAGCTAACGTTGTTCAGCCTGCAGAAGAGAAGGCTTCAGGAAGACACTGTTGCAGCCTTCCAGTACCTAAAGTGAGCTTATGAAAAAGAGGGAGAATATCTTTTTACACTGGCAAATAGTGGTAGGAGAAGAGGGATTGGTTTTAAACTAAAAGATGAGAGATTTAGATTAGAAGTTAGGAAGAAATTCTTTACTCAGAAGATGGTAAGGCACTGGATTGTCCACAGAAGTTGTGGAAGCCCCATCCCTGGAAATATTCAAGGCTAGGTTGGATGGAATTTAAGCAATTTAATCTAGTGAAAGATGTTCTTGCCTATGGTAGGAGGGTTGGAACAAGATGATCTTTAAGGTCCCTTCCAACCCAAACCTTTCTATGATCCTAAGATTTCATGAAGCTTTTGCAAAGACTACTTTGCTATTGATAGCAGCCTTAACCCAGGTTAACTAATCATAAAAATTTAGGACTTGCCTCCTCATCAGTGAGTATACATGCTTATTGCCTGTATCCCCTTTTTCTTCTGCGGTGTCCCTGTGCCTCTCTCTACTGATCCTGGCGATCCCTCAGTGTGCGTCGCATGTACATAATAAACAAGGAAGTTTGCACTCGCATTGTCTGCAAGGAGAATGAGATCATGCAAGGTGAGTGATACTACAAGCTAGCCTAGAAGAATAGCTGCAGCCATCTCAGAGACTCTCCAAACTAACTAGTTAGCTTGAACCCCAATCCATATATAGCAGTTTCCCTGGACTTTGTTTGAAGTAGCTCTAATGCAATGCAGTCTTGATTCCAGTACACATGCCATGATAAAAATATTGGGAAGTAGGTATTGTCCTACCAAGAGGTATGATAGCTCTGTATTCCTCGATCTTGATCATGTTCTACTAGTCCCAGACACACCTTTAATCAAAGTTGTATGCCTTTGAAGTTAAAAAATAAATCTCAGTATTTCTGTTTATGAATAGAAACAAGATCCAGCTTAGATTTTTTATGCAGTCTTTGTTGCAGCAAAATACAAGTAGTTTTAATATGTATTTCACATGAATGAAGCCAGAAGGAAACTCATAAAAGCCTAATGACTTGCCTCATGCATATGAGGTTCCCGCAGTCTCAACAGTTTCTGTGGATGCAGTGAATGATGTATATAACTATTTTGGTGGTGAGGAATTTAAAGGAAGCTTGGATTATCTGTCAACCTGCGTGTGTCTGCTCTGTCTTCAGATGAGATCTGTCGCCAGCTGGCTGGCCTTCCATCTCGACGTCTCCGCCGATCTGGGCAGCCCTTGCCTCTCCCTTGCAGACAGCTCCTGGAGCAGCAGCGCAGAAAGCCTGATGCTCTGTGAGCTACCAACAGTATGAGAGGAAAAGGAAGGGAGAGAAGAGAAATCATCCACTACCTACAGCCCAAGACAAACCCTTCTTGTTTGTGATTTCCCTGCCATTTCCTTGCTTTTATGCCTTCCCCTTCATCCTCTTCTTCATATGCTACAGAACACTAAGTACTCTGCTAGTCTGTTATGGTAGCTGTTGTCATCTTTAAAATCCATTGCTGAGGATATGAGACGCTCCCTCCTTTCCTCTCACACTCACGCTTGGTCTGGCAGGACATGAGCTGCTCATTTCCCAGAGGTCCTTATAAATATGTTGCATCTCCTCTTGCTTTGTCCCTGGAGGAATAGGGAAATGGGGACAAGATGTAGTCCTCTCCAATGGTACAGGTGCCCTAAGCTGCATTTCTTGTGGAGGAGTGCAAACGTTTATGCCCTAGGACTCCTGCCCTAGATTTCTTGATTGAGCTCAGATAAAATTAATCAACCTAAGCCTCTCTGATTCTACTGAGCCACTGTGTGTATTGTGTGATAGCGCAATCTCCTCCTTGTGTCTGCTGGCATCAGAGAAGTGACAGAAATGGTGGATGAGCTGTCCTGTACTCAAGGCAAACCACATCATCCCTGGATGGCAACAGGTCATTTGTAACTCGCTCTGGGAAGTTCTTTGTCCCAAGCCCATTGTCTCCCTCACATGCAACTGCTACCAAAAAGAACAATTTTGTCTTTAGTATGGCATTATATTTTTCTCAAGAAGATTATATGGGAACAGAGTGCTGCCTCTTCCACTCCCTTCTCTCCTCTCCCTTATTCTTGTCCCTCCCTTCCCATTGAAGACATCTCCTGATGTCCATCGCAGGCAAGTTGCATGGAACACTAATTATGTCTCCCTCCACACCTAAGCCCAAGAAAGCCCATGAAGAACCTTTGTGTCCTGATAGTACTGGGAACTTGCAATGAATTAGCTTGTCCTGGTGTCACGTCTTGGTCTGGCTACTTCCACACTCTCCAGTTGCTGAGCCTGCTTTCAGTATCTCCTACCTCCTGACCTGGAAGCTTCTGCACAAAGCAGAAAGGAGCCATAAGTTGGAAGCAGATGTGGGAGAAGAACCATTATCTGGGATCCCTGGTTATATGGGACCTGGGATTTTCCTGCATTCTCTGACTGTGGTGACCTGCACAGAGCCAGATGCTGATGGGGAAGGTAAATATATCTGCAGATATAAGCCCTTAGAGAAGCAGGCTAGCCTGAGGGGAAGAATTACTCTGGTAGCACTGGATGTCTGGTCTGCTTGTGAACTTTGTTTTCCAAATATATGGAGAACATTTCCAGGTATATGGTCAGTTTTCATGATGATACTGGGTAGGGTAAGTGTGGAAGAGTAGTCTGAAGTGTATTAACTACTCTGTTTGACTCTCAGTGACATGATTCTATGGGGTACTGGAGTACTGCAGCAGATCAGCAGGACCATGTCTCTGGGATCTCTGTGGTGTTCCCAACTAACAGAAAGCCAGTTCACTAAATTAGGCATTCACCCCTGTCAGATGATATACTCTGCTACTGAACAGAGTACAGTCAGCCTTGCAGGGCCACTGCTCGGATGCACTGAGCCAGAGTCACACAATATCAGGGACAGTTTACTGCACAGAGAAAGATGTCTCTGCGAAAAAGAGCAAAACAAGTAGTATAAGACTCTCACCAGGATGCTATATGCATCAATAAGCTGGTTACATCCTCTATGTAGGGGAAGACACCCTGTGCAGACAGATTTATTCCATATGAGGTCAAAATTGGCCAGAGATTGGCTAAATCTTTCGACATTAATCTAGTACACAAAAGAAAGAATTCCAAGTTATACAGTGACTGGAATTTCATCTTATACATAGGGGCATTGCACCCCTACACAGAGGATGATGTTCCTCTTGACTAGTCTAGGCTCTGGAAACTAGGGACGAAGGAGGTGTTTCTCTGTACTGAGAGAGTGCCTGTTTCTGTGGAGAGGAGGACGCTGAGAGCTTGATCTCAAAGACATTCAAGCCACTGGCAGCCACTGACTTCTGTCCTGGGATACCTGTGAAAATTGCCTGTGTGAAGGAAGGTAGGATGGAGATGACATGTTTGAGGGACATCCTGGAAATTGGACTAGGCCAAGCCTCCACTCTGTATTTAGAGTTTAATATAAGTTGATATAGATATACAACTGTGTAACATAACAACTGTACAGCATATAGAAATTTAACATTCATACAGTTTGGGAAATGGTTAGAAGCCTTTCTGTTGCTTGCTTTTAGCAGGGACAGGAGGACACTGTTTTAATACTAGATCTTATATAATGCATATTAAAAGAAAATTTATTTCCTGTTATTCTTGGCAACTCTCATGTGTTTGGGTTTATTTATCTCTTGCTGTATTTCCTCCATATTTGTGAGGAGACCTCACTCCAGCCCACATCTGTCATTTGGACCTTTATACTCCCTGCTAGCCTATTCCTCTGTTGCCACCCTTCATTCATGAATCTTCCTAGGAAGTCATTTTTTTCTAGAGAAACACAGAATTTTCTCCAGCATTTTTGTTTTCCCATGGATAGCTGTGCTAGACTTTCCTGACAGCTGGTAGCTTTAACTTAACCAATAACTTTTCCCAGACCATGAAATTTGTGCTGGGAATACATCTTTTCACTGTGCATGTGCCATGAGTTTCTGGTGGAGAATTAAAATCTCCAAGTAAAATGGTAAGATCAACAAAATAAGATCAGAGTTGTGATAAATATCACATAAGAAAAGAAGAATTTGTTCACTACAGCCATTTAACTCAATAGTGGGGAAATTACACATCTAGGTCAGAAAGATTAGGAAAATTTTTATTGATTTTATGACTTTTACATATATTCGTCAGGCACTGAGTGTACATCACATTTTGTTGAAAAGATAGAACACAGAGCATGGGGCACTCTAGGCAGTGTCTTCAAGTGCAAGCAGTGAAGTCTTCATATAGGGATTTCTAGAACAAAAGTGGCTGTGGCCCGAATTACCCACTAAAGTGCCTCTGACAGTGTCCCACAGATGTTCAGAACTAAAGCACATGGTGCAGGCTATTGCACCTTAGAATCAATGCCCCCTCCTGGCTGATGCCATGATATTCCTGTCTCGGACCGCTTTAACGGAAAAAGCCTCAGCCCCAGTGACTGTAGATGTTGCTCCCACCTACACAGGCCAGACCCTGCTCTGTCTCATGAGCTCTTTGCCTTTGCAGTGTCCCTCTATTGGCACTTCCCACTGGCTGTGTGAGCAAAACACATCAACTTCTTGTAATTCAGGTTATTCTTCCCTTTCCTTGCAGTACTGGAGTCTGCAGACACACTTCCCCATCTTGATTAGCACATAGCCCCTACACAAATTTTTCTCTTCTGCCATTCCAGCCTGAATTGCCATGGTCGCTGGTCTCTGGACAGTACGTTCTCTTATAAACTGAGGAAATGGTTTTAAATGTTGTTCCAGCCGGGTCTGCTGCTCATGCAGTTGGACTAGCCACAAAGAAAGTTGCCAGAAACTTGTTTTAGAGTCATGGTCCTGCATTTGTTGCTGATTTTCACAAACTCTTCCAATCTGGAATGGAAGTTAGATGCCTTGTGGACACTTCCCACACAATGGTTGTTCCTGCTCCTTTTGCTGTTGTGGCTTGCCAGTACTGACCAGTGTTGCCAGTTTGAAGGCTGCTGTTTCAAGGCCAGTGTTCTGATGCTTGGTCCCCTGTTGGAAGCAGCTACCATGTCACCTAGAAGCCCTGTGTTGCCCGAGTCTTGTCCACAAGAACCCACAGCATGAGCGAAATGTGTTGACATAGGTGTCTCAGCTTGGAGGGCTCCCTTAAGAGCATACTTCTGGCTGGGATGTTGGCTTGTCCTTTACAGAGGGGGCTGATGCTGCTTGCAACTCATCCCAAAAGAGTGCCTCTATTAGACAGAGAAGCTGGATTGAAACTAAAAAGGTTTTTAGTTTAAAATTTAAAAAATAAAAGCAAATGCCCCCTCTGCCCCCCCCCCCCAAACAAACCCAAAACCCAACCAATCAGAAAAAAACAAACCAGAAAAACAAAACCAAAAAAACCAGACTCCACCCAAAAAAATCCCCACCTTCTTTGTTAATTTTTTTCCAAAAGATTTTAAAGGTACGTGATCTTACAACATTGACTCCTGGTACATGGAGTGTGCCACATGATCTGACATTATTTGACAGTTTATATTTGTCCAGTTTGAACAGCCCCTTGACTGCAGCACAGGAAATCTGAATTCCATTTCTTAATCCCTTCACCTCCTTCTCTTTGATCTTCAGCATATCACTCCTTTCTCTCTGTTTCCTGCCATCCCTAGCCTCTGTAATGCAACAAGTTGAAATAAACTTGCACAAAATAAAGAGCTGGATTTTAGTCCCTTAAAAAAAGTTATTAAAAAAGGTGTGTGAGATATCACAAAGGTATTTCATTGTCTACTTTTGGTATTAATGTAAATTATTTTTTCAGATAAGAACATTTTCAATAATATAAATTGTATCAGTTAAAATGTAAGCTGCATGTACTTGTCACTATTATGCTGAAGTATATGCTGTTGTTATATGCTGAAGTGAATTGCTGAAAGATATTAAATTCATTTAATAAATAAATTATCTATCAGAATGCTCTTTTGGGCATTTACTAAGATTGCAATTACCATACAAATACAGCCTGTCACAAATTAGACATTAACAAAAAGATGTAATAAAGAAACATATAATTCAATGTGTCTGACTAATTATGTCAGAGCTCACCTGCTTAAATATAAGAATAAATGCACATAAAGCTGTGTATTTTTTAAAATAAATGTGGATATTGAGATAGTATACTTTACCAGTTAGAATCATAGATAAAATTACAGTGAGAGTTACCCTGCAGAGCTAAGTTCAAAGCTAATCAGATTGCTCAGAGCCTTATCCAATTGAATTTTGAAAAACCAGTTCCAGTGCTGAACTGTGCTTAAGATGGAGAATAGTTTCCTGATGTCAAATCATAAATTTCTTTATTGCAGTTTTCATCTGTTGCCTCTGTTCTTTTTGCAGCATATCTGTGAGCAAACTATGTCATCTCCCCTACAATACCGCTGCAGGCATTTAAAGAAAATAGTAAGAATAAACATTTAATTCATACAAAGCCTGAGTTTTATTGCAAAAAGAAGGCATTTAAATTATTAAAATTCATTCTCTTCCTTTGGGAAAGCTGTGTTAAAAAATGCAAAACATGACAAAAATCGGTAGCTCAATTAGAGGATTTGCAGTCTGTCCCTGCAGCAGGCCACTTTTTCTATACTCATACAGCATCTACTTCTTGTGCACTACTTTCTCACCTTGAGATCACTTTCGTTTTCTCTGCCTTGGGTTTGGAAGGCTTGAGTTTCACTGATTTACCCTTTGCTGGATCTTTACTTTTCTCGGTCTGTCAGTTTTCATATTCTGTAGCTCTTGACTGCTTTCTTAGTCATGGTGGCTGCCACTTCACATCCACAGCTAATCAAAGCTTCTGGCAGTCAGTCAAAGGCCAGATGGTTCTTGGCCTTTGCTGCCTTCTTGGTATCTTCCTCTTGTCTTTTTGAGCTCAAAGAAGCTAAAAGTACCAAGTCCTCCTGTGCTGCCCTTATCCAGGCTCCTGAGCCCCAACCTACCGCAGCTGTTGTCCTTCTATACTGTGCAGCCTTCAGTTCCTTTTCAGGGTGGTGAGAGAAAGTTCTTCTGTGCTGCTGGTAAACAGTCATCACCCTCATAGTCAGCCTCATTGGAGAATGGGGGGCTTACAGGATTTAGATCTTCCTGCCACCTTTTCTGACATCTTAGCCAGTATCTTAGAGGCTGGAGAAGCAATGGTATATGCAGCAGTTGCTTCGAACATGATAGCCAGCACAGCCTACCAGTGTTATGTTTTGAACGAGATTTTGGTTTCATAGTGATGCATAGGTCAGCATGACACCTCTTGTATTGGGTGTCTCATGCCTACAAAGCCTTTTCACAGTGAAGGCATTTCTGTGGGACTTAGCTCCTCCATAGCACCAAAGTCAGATGGTATTAGAACACTAGAAAATGCTTACATCTCACTATGTGTCTTCTCTGGTATGCGATCAGCACAGATGAGCTGGCACAAGCTGCATTGGCCACTGTCATGGCCACTACAAATAAAACTTGTTTTCTTGCACTGCCTACACTTAGCCTCCAGGCTGGTCCTTGATGTGGTGGAAGGGTTCAAAAGGGTTTATTTTCTGCCTGGTGCAGTGTGAATCTAGTCATTCCTGAGACTTTGCATGCTGTGGTAGCAGGTAATTTTCTCATCAGTTCTGCTTGAGCCCAGCATTGTCATTACACACCATCTCTCTCAGCCCTTCAATGTCCATTAGCTGCTATCTTTGTAGTCTCCCTTTGGTTTTGCTTAGGAAAGGAATCTGAACTCTGCCTCTTTGCCATTTCTGTTCCCTGAGAGTTCCCAGGGTAGATTTTTGCCTCTCCAATCTGTAACTTTTTTGATCCTGTCCCCAGTTTTCCAAATTGGGATGGGATCAAGCTAGCCATCTTAAAGTAAATGTACCTGTGCCCTACTCTACCTGTACCTGCAGAGAAATGATAGAAGAGATAAGTGGACCTGATGTCTTGCGTACAGACTGGGCAAAGAGGAATTACTGGCTGTGTATGTGAATGCAAGAACAAGAATGTTTTAGTGAGATACAGTTGGTTTTGGGCCACATCTGAATGGGAAGCAAAAGCAGTGCTATAACCAATGGGCAACAGTTAATTAAAATTTCTGATAATAATTCATAATCAGTAGTTTCCCCAGGTCTTCGTTTCCTCTTCAGATTCTTCCTCTTCTTTCTCTTCCCTGCTTTCTGGGAGCTTCTAAACAGCCTTTTCATCCAAGTAGAACTCCTGATTTTGGCTGGAACATGGCAGGGTATCTTTAAACTCTGTGAAATGATCAGGGAAGTTCTGAGAGCTCAAGCATGCCACATCTCTGACCTCACTGCTTACAGCAGAAACTTTGGAGCCTCTCAAATGCTCATGGTTAAATAAATAACTGGTGCTATCAGTCAGCACAGCCAGGCATAGATATGCACTAGCAAGGAAGGAAGACAGCAGAGATACCACAGCAAAGGAGGAGATTCTTATTAGATGACGAGAATCACTCTTTTCCCCCTTCTCCCTCTCTTCATTGGTCCCAGGGTGGGTCTTCCATTCCACTCCCCATTGCCACTGGGCTTCCTAGAAGGGGATCAGTCTGTCAGAAGCAGACCCTAATTCTACTGACACACTGGCATTAGGGAATAGAGATTAGCAGTAGCATGCCACAAGCCTCTTGGACATGATCAGTAATGAATGACAGCATAGGAGCAATTCTGCAGGAAAAGAAGACAAAGAAGTAGCAAGACTGTCTCAAATCTTCTGGAAATGCTTGCTTTGTTGATAGGAAAACTCTAAGATGCAAGAGCACAGCTTATGAGGACTTCCAGCCAAGGAAATCTTGTACAATGGCCTAGTACTCAACACACAACTGCCAGACAAGGAGCTTGCAACATTGTTCTTTAGTGAACTCTCAAGCACTTCTGTCCCAGTCTCACAAAAAAAAATGCTTCTCCAAAGACAACAGGGAAATTAAAATCAGGATTTACCACCCACACCCCAGGTGCAAGCTGGTTTTGCACTGAGTAGCACAAGCTGCAGTGCTGCACAAACAGGAGCTAATCATAGGCAACATTGGTTTGCAAAACCATAACCACAGCTAGAACGCGAGTCTCATTGTGAAAACCTGCAGTGCAAAACTGAATTTCTCTCTGTGGCTAGCAAATGATTGCAGAGATATGGAGCCAGTGACTTCCATTAAAGGAAGGTGTGATTTGGAACAGGGTCTGGGAGTGCCCAGACCAGCAAGCTGAACTGTAGAACAGAGTAACACTGGAACACAGCCTGCAGCTCCATGTGCACACAGAGGATGTTCTCTGGGTCTGTGCAGCACAGAGTCAGAAGCCAAGTCAGATGAACAGGGCATGCTGTAGGCTGAAGCTACAAGCACTGCTATGGGAAGGAGCAAGGTGCAAGCAGCTCTGGTGGGTACTTCCCCCAGCCCTGGCTCTCAGCACGGAAAAGGCACATTCTGCTTAGATTCCAGTCCATGTTTTTCTTACTGTAAAGGAGAGAAACTGCCAACCACATTATGGCCTCAAGCTAGAGAAGGCACTAGAGGATGTTTACCATAAGTACATGGACTTTGGTCACATTTCTTACCTGCATTCATGATAGAGAAGTCATTCATTAGATATCCTCAACCCTATCCAGCTCCTCTCCACCATTCCTGCTGGTGATCGCAGCAGTTGTCAATCTCTGGTGGCAAGGGCTGGAAGTGCTGTGGCCTAGAGACATGGTGGAGGGTATTAATACAGGCGGGTAGAGAAAAAAATTGTTAAGTCATAGAGGCAGGGTTAAGGATCATTAGTTCCTATAAGGAGCCCCAGGCTGAGCTGGCAGAGAGCTGCAGGGCAGGAATGAGAAGCATTCATGGGGCTGCGGTTGAAAAATGTATACTCAATTCAATAGTTTCACCCTAATTTGCCTCATCCCGCAGCAGCAAAACAAGCTCAACAGTGGAACAAATTAAACTATGAGTCAAGTCTCCAGGTAAAGGTTTTGTAGTGCAAGCCTGGAAAGTCAAATTACTAGTGAAACACAAAATAATTTGTAATCTTTGTGCACACATAGCAACTAAATGCCCTCAATTCTGCATCGGTGGTATGACTGACAATCTTGCAGCATGCAGACGTGAACTGTGCCAGGGTACAGATTTCATAAACCCACATCCCCCCAGTGGTACTCCCAGTAGCATCCTGAACTCCTGCTTTCTCTCCTTCCCGCTTCCCTCTCATAATCTGTTTGCTGTTTTCCTCTAATTTAGATGCAGCCTCAGTGACACTCCACAATGCTTTAGCTTTGCATTTGCAAACCCCACCACCACACCATCCCTTCTTGGTAATGTCCACCCCAGGCAGGCCTTATACACATCCTTACAGCTTTCATATATCTAGAGGGTGCTGCATATTCCATATCACAAAAGTTAGTGCTTTGTCATGCAAGTGCTGAAACCTTCTCCCCCAGCATGGCATCCACAGCTGCATCACAAGATTAGTCGGCAGCTCTAGGGACAAGGCCTTCTGCCCCATGTCCTAGACAGCAAGCTGCCTCTGCACCTAGTGTGGAGGGGGTTTTTTTGCCTGGCAGAGGCGTCCAAGCAAGTGTTTCACTTATATGTTGCATCTGACATTCAAAATAGGGTGGTGAATCTTTGTGGAGTGAACATAGTGTAACATGCATATAATAAATAAGCACTTTAATGTAGTCCGATGCTTAATACATGCTTATATTCAGTAAGCATACTATGTATGCTTACAATAAATAAGCACATCACCTTATTTATCAGCCTGTGATTAACTGCAGGGAGCTCTACCATTCCCCTGCTCAAGGTCTCTGTGCAAGTCAGTGTCAGTGGTGCATCAGCACTTGTTGAGCAGAGAAAGTTTTTCTGCCTGAGGTTTGTGCTTGAGGCAAGGGGAAGCAGGTGTGTCTGCATTTCTTGTGTTCAGTGTAAAACCAACCAACTGGTGATATCAGCGCTAGTTTTGAAAGGTGATTTCTGAGTAAAGGGTGAATGGAAAAAATAAACATGTATTTATAATGAACACCAACACATGACTTCCTGTTGACTAAACAAGCAACCTTTCCTCTGCTTTGGGGCTCAAAAACTACATTTATTTATTTACTGCATTTTTGCTCTCTAATTTCTTGTCAATTTGTTTTCTGAATATTTTGTAAGAGTGTGTTTCTTTTGACCTTTTACACTTGACCACTGCTCTTCAGCCTCTTGTTATTCCTCTGTTCTCACTCCAAGACAGAGAATAAAGAAGAGCACAAAAAACCTGAAGGAATGCTTGGACATCTTTTTATGATCCTAGATAACGCGACAAACCCACCAGGACAGGGACCCTTTCTAGCCTTCCCCACTAGCCTTTAACTGACCCAGACTTTGATCAGAAATGGTGATGGAGTCATCTTCAGTAAAATTGTTTTTCTTGCCCACCTGCAGCTCGCTTTTGAAATAAGTTTGAGTTGAACAGAAAAGAAAAAAAAAACAACTGGAGTGGTCAGCGTCTTTCCTTGTGTATTAGCTCCCAGCTAGAAAGGTCATGCCATATGTTAAAGATGTAGCAATTTACAACCAAAGAAGCTGGACTAGCAACTAGATCAGGGACCAAAAACCTTTCCATGGTTTTCAGAGCTATTTTTTTAACCAGAGCAGAGATGATATCTGCTAATGAGCAAGATCTTGCTTTGGCAAGAGTGCAGTTCCTGCTTTAGGCAGAACAGAACAAGAACTGAGGGTCTCTCTTGAAATGTCCCCCTAGACTTGCTATAAAACACTTAAACACTTCCACACCGATATGTTCTGCTCTGGGGATTAGAGCTAGAAGCAGAGAATCACTACCACTGACTTTGTGCACTGGCACCTTCTGTTTTAGGGAAGTTACCAATCTAAACAGAGGGCATCAGAAAGCCTTCAGCAGGACTTGGACTTGAGAACCTTGACAGAGAATGACATAAATATAGTTCATCTTTCTGTTTATCTGTTTCTTTTTTTTTATCTTTGTGGAGAGCAAATAAACTCTCAACATTTAAGGAAAAGAGCATGTTTTAAACACGTAAGAATTAATTCCTCTTACAGGCAAGACCAGAGAAAGGATCTAGTTAAATGTTTTATGAGACTTGACATGCTAAACCTTTGAGAAAAAATTTGGCACAAATTAAATTTATGGAGAAGACCAGGCTGACCATGTAGACATTTCTTGACACCCCTCAGAGCAGAAAACATTATGTAAAACTTTCTGCAATCTTTTCGCTATGAAAATTGGGAGCCAGCACAAGAATAAAGCTGAAGTTACCTTAATTTAT
The DNA here is from genome assembly GCA_013400695.1 of Neodrepanis coruscans. Lineage (NCBI taxonomy): Eukaryota > Metazoa > Chordata > Aves > Passeriformes > Philepittidae > Neodrepanis > Neodrepanis coruscans. The sequence continues at coordinate 20,991 of VYZS01053609.1, read as the reverse complement.
CAGATTAAACACAAACAGTTGTGATCTCTAAGAAGCAGTTTTCCTGGGGCATGTTCCTTTTCTATTTTTCCTCTTTTTTTATATTTTTTTATGTCCTGTGTAACAAATGTCCTCTTTGTATTGTTAAAAGAAAAAACTAGTATTAAAGTGTGATGTGTTGGTCTGACTTAGGAGATTTGTCACAAGGTGCTACTAGAACAAAGGAGCTGAAAGGAGACAGCTGTTTCATTAGCAGGAGTGTACTCTTAGACTCTGTTAATTAGGACAGGAATTCTCAAGGATTGCAGGCTCTTCTAACTTTGGTCAAACATTAGGAGCCAGATCCTCAAAGAAGATAGCTCTTGAGACCAATGCAGCTGCCAAAATATGGTTTGATTGAGTGTGTGTCCTACCCAGGCATTTCCCCAAGGAGTTGCACAGCCCATACTCCTGGACCTTCCAGGAGTTCTTCTCCTTTTCCTGAAGTGTACCATTCCCACCGCTCTCAAAGGCAAGTACTCTCCAAGTGCTAGGCTAGAGAGTCTGCTCTGTTCTCACAACTCATCTCTCCTTTTCATGTTTTTGCATATACTGGTTTCACAAAGTCTTAGCATGCTGAAAACCAGTAAAACTAATAAGGAAAGTAAATCAAGCAGAGAAAACCCGAAGAACTACACTAGTGTGAGGTAAACAAAAGCCCTGTTTCCCAGCTGTGCCCAGCTTGAGGCAGTAACAGAGCAGAACGTCCCCCAGCAGCCTCCTCCTGCCCAGACAAAGCCACTGCCCTACCCCTTGGCTGTCCTTCACCCCTGCAGAGGGGATGGATGCCAGGGCAGGAGCAGAGCCTGGGTGGCAGAGGGCAGTGTGGGTGGAACAAAGCATGTGCATTCTGAGTGTTACCCTGGTTTTGACAATGTACAACCACATGTCTGCTGAGCACACCTATCAATTGGAGGGTCCTTGCAGTCCCCCTGCTGCCAGTAGATCTCCATGCCAGTGCCAGTACCACCTGGAACAGCAGGATCAGGCCCAAAATTATTCCCACTGGTCCTCTACATACAGCTTTTCAGTGCAGGTTCGCCACTGCTCCTGGCACGTTGGCGTGGCTCAGAGACCCATGGCCATGTCCAGGTGCTAAAGTGGGGCCAGGCACTCCCCATCAGACCCCGGGAGCAGGATCCCTCTCACTCTTGTCTTCAGCTTTGGTGTTGCCCCATGCTGCAAAGTAACTTTCAGGGGTCATAGAGGAGGGGTAGAAGCCTGCCAACAATTTGGTGTTCCCTAAGATCCTTCCAGCTGGTGGCTGCAGGGTGCTGCACAGAGCTGTCTCTGTGGTGGAGCAGGGCAAGGTCATCACCTTCACTGCACAGCTGCATGATGCAAAGCCCAGTGGGATAGTGTGGTTTTGCCCACATTCACATTAGTGGTACACAAACTCACAGGCCTTCTTCTAACCACTAGACAATGTTTCCTGCCTTGTTATGCTATTGATATTATTTCTGAATTATTTTGCAGGCAGGAGTGGGCCCATTGGAGAGTGCAGTGGGGGGTGGTGACCAATGAGTGTTGAGCATCTTTCAGAATTGATGTCCCTTTGCATCTGAACACTTTGTACTTCAGCTCCTGCAACTCCAGAGACCTTTCTAACTCCTCCCTCAACCACACTCCGGTCAAAGGAGGCAAGGGGTAGATAGGGGTGAATGGGGAGGGGACACACAGACCAGTCCACATTTCTGTACATCAGATCAGAGGGCTGCACAGACAGTGCCTGCAAGACAACCTCCCTGTAATCCCATCACTTGAGAGAGACCCTGGCAGTCATGGACAGGTAAAATGAGTGCCTCTGGTTTCTTGATCATGTAAGAGATGTCTTTCTGTTAGAATTAACTTGCTCTCTCTGTGATACTTACCATCCCTTTCCCCGTCTGACTCATTTATCTAACTCCCTGCTCCATCCTGCTCTTACATCTCACATCTCTGTATCTCTGTTGTCCTTTCTTTTTGACTCTGTGCCACACATACTCTTTTCCCTTTCTGTCATATTTTTCTTGTGGCTCTTCTCTGTTCCTTTCACTGTTTTTCTTTTCTAGAAATAAAAAATGTTAAGAAGGATGAACAGTCAGATGATATCTGCTGCTTAAGCATCTCAATCCTCTACTTGCACTGCAATTACTCTGGGAGCTGATTATCACTCTCCACAACTGCATACTATTCATACACTCAGGAATATTCACTCTGATTTCATAATATTTATTTGGAGAGAAGATCTCTGTTCAGTCTGCTTCTTCAGTGCCCAGGTATAATTACAGCTCTTTGTGTCCTTTCTGCTTTCCCTTAAGCTATGCTATAGCCATAGAAATTGCATATGTATCTAGCAGTTTATACCTAACTGCACATCTGCTCAGTTGCTCCCCACAATATCTGTTCATTCATTATTCTTCTTGTACCATATTCTGAAATCCTTTCTGGCAAAAAGAAAAAAAAACTGAGATAGTGAACTCCAGAGGAAGGGGAGGAAAAAACCTGAAGTTAATGAACATTTCTAGTTGAAGAAATCTCTTTTGTGATTCAAAATTGTCTTCACTTCGTTCTGACACTGAGAAATAACCAAAGTGATCATAATTTTATTTTTCTGTGATTTAGGGTTATTTCTTGTTCATCACCCTTACTTGCATCCACATGCTGTTCTGCAGGGCCAAAACCACTGAACAGAGAAAAATAGGATGCAGTGAGAAAAGGGACAATTAGAAGAAGAATCAGAAACATTTTTGAAAGAAAATGATTTTGCTCAAAACTTTGCATTAAAAAAAAAAAAGAAAAAAAAAGAGAGAGAGAGAAAAGGGAAAGCCTGTTTTTACCTAATGGTAAATGGCATTTTTCCTTGTGGGTTTTAATGAAACATCAACATAATTGGAATTGTTTTTCACCTGGCTTATGTATTTCTTCAGCAAGCAATTACATTGTGCACAGTGCCTCTGCTCTGGTTTCTGCAGTTGTGGCACACCCCAGGTAAGAGCTTTGCAAACCTCTGACCTATCACACCTGCTCATTTCCTGTGCAATTGTCCTGGCTATCCTTTCTGGACAACCTGAGGATCTGTCACCACAGGATAGGTGTCCCCTCTCCAGCATCTCTATTACAGGTGACAAGACTGTCCACATCCCTGCAATAACACACATCTAAGAGGTAGAAGCCTGAGGTGACCTCTGGTTGAGAATTTGTCAACCAATACGAAGACCAATATGTGCCTGCGTGTATGTTAGGGAATATATACACTTGTATGTATATGAATGCAGGGAAATGGGTTGAATCTAAGATGGTAGGAAGTGAGGTGGCTCCAAACATGAGAAAGATGTTGAGGAACATACAGTAGATATGGGAAACACACACCTAATATGAACTGCCAGAGAAAGGAGTGTTGAAATGCAGTGGGTTCAGTCTGTGCTCTACTTCTGACAAAACCTGCAAGCCCTACAGAGTAGGACTGTGGCAGTGCTTACTTGGAGGTCTGCTTCCAAGAACTGCTTCAGGCTGTTGTTGGACTGAATGAAATGCTAAATAAGGATTTTTTGCCCTCTTGAGTGTGTACAGGATTCTGCAGAACCTTGTCTTCTCTATGAAGTTCCTCCTAAGAGGAGATATGCTTCCATGTGATCTGCTTCTCCAGGAGCATGTCTCTATAAAAAGTATCATGACAAAGTATGAGTGCTTGCTCTTTCTGTATGAGCAGGACAGGTATTTTTGCACTGCAGGCTGAGGGTGACATGGCAGGGAAGAGGATATGTGTGGGTCTCTTGCCTGTCTGTGGGACAATCAGAGTAGCAAGAGTGCCTGAGGGAAGAACATGTCTCTGGTGTGGGGTGAGGTGCAACAGGGAGTGTTGTAGGAGACTAAAGCACATACACTAGGTAACAAAAGGCAAGAGGATGTGCATGATATATAAATGAGTACCTATGATGCAGTGGCCATGTGTGAGGGTGCACAAGGGACAGAAGCTCCTGGAGAAGCAGAGAGGATGCCTATTAGCTGGAGATCAAAGTGATCTGCAGTGCTCAGGTTTTACAGTGACATTGGCAAACAGGTGAAGGGTGTATGTATGTGCATAGACTCTCAGATTTAAATCGGTTTTAAATTCCTAACAACCCCAAATTCCCCTTTTCTACGCCTCATCAGAGACTTCCAGAAAACCTTGCTGGGTATCTCTTAAACTTACCCCATCTCCCTGCTGAACATCAGCCTGTCAGAGGGAAAAGATGACAAAGGACGTGATTATTTTTAACCTGTTCACTTCTGTTTTGCATTGCTGCGGGGGAGGTGAGTATCTCACCTCAATGAACACAGCTGCCTATGTAACTGCACTTGGCAGTGAGGCTGTTAGACATGGCTTATGACAACCTTACCCTCTCTGTGCTCCTGCTGCCTCTTCCCAGCAGAATCCCTGGGCACAGGAACAGGCCCATGCCAGTCTCAGTGTTTTCCTAGTGTGGAAATGGTATTTGTGCCTGGAGAAGTGTCAGAATGCCTACTCATTATGTATTCCATCAGTCAGTGTATGGCATCTTACTGAGGCCCTAGCCCTGCATACTTTCAACCATGCTCTTCTTTTGGGAAATGCCTGGGAGATATTCGGTCCAGTCTTCTCCAAGAAGGTTATCATTTGATCCACCCCTTGCCCCAGTGGCTTTTCAGGGTTTCATATAGCAAAAATAGTATTTTTTGATGACTGAACTCCAGACCCTCTCATCTTCACAGATCTTCTGAGACACCTTCAACCTTCTCCCTCATTGGTGTCCATCTTCTGGATATTTTCAGATATTTTCACACTCTACCCAGCCAGAGTTGCTGTTTGACTAATCACCCGTAATTCACTTACTGTTTCCACTCAAGAGGTCACCTGCTTCATCCCCAATCACGTCTGCATCCTTTCCCTAATACATTTCATGCAAATTACTGAGAGGCCTGGACATGAGAAGGATATTTTTGGTGCTGAACCCTCAACAAATACATGGTAAACTGCTGGCTTTAAGGTGGGGCTAATGTAAATCCTTTCTGGTTTTCTCCTGCAGCCTCCTGATGAAAAGGAAACTCTTCCTCTACAACTTCAAGAACCTGCGCTGGGCCAAGGGCCGGCGTGAAACCTACCTCTGCTATGTTGTAAAGCGCCGTGACAGTGCTACCTCATGCTCCCTGGACTTTGGATACCTGCGCAACCAGGTACAGGGAACACCTTGTCATCCTCTTCTTATCTCCATACTGAGGTGTGTGCATCTCCAGTTTTCCTGAAGCAGCAGGGAAAGGAGGGCTGTGACAGCAATGCAGGCACTGGCTCACATGTCCATGAGCATAGATGCAGTACTGGTATATACTGCGGCCTTCAGGTAAACCTGTACTTTGTGCTACCACCTAATTGTATTACCAGCAAGACATCCATACTCCCTGCTGCTTTACCAGTCTATCTACTTTTCTGCTTAACTCCCACCCATTCTTCTTGTAAATCCCATCACATCAGTATGGTCCCGTGCTTCTCTAGCCAATCTTCCACTTGTGTAACACTGCGTCTTCTCCCGCTGTGTGCAGACCCTAGAACACGTCCCACACCTTGTTTCTCCTCCCTTTGTGCCCCATCCAGCTCACACCTGCCTCCTCACCCCTCTTATACCCTGCTCCCTCCCCACCACCTCATGCCTTGCCCCTCTCCCTCTTTCCCAAAGATGGGCTGTCACGTGGAGGTGCTCTTTCTGCGCTACATTGCCGCCTGGGACCTGGACCCAGGCCGCTGCTACCGCATCACCTGGTTCACCTCCTGGAGCCCCTGTTACGACTGTGCCCAGCACGTTGCCAACTTCCTGCGCTCCTACCCCAACCTGACCCTCCGCATCTTCGCAGCCCGCCTCTACTTCTGCGAGGACCGCAAGGCAGAGCCTGAGGGGCTGCGGCGCCTGCACAGGGCAGGAGCCCAAATTGCCATCATGACCTTCAAAGGTGAGATGTGCAGGCAAGATAGAGATGACAGAGATCTATGGGGGCTTAGAGAGACCCAGGAGGGTGGTAGAAGGTAGTTCAAGAAGCCAGAGAAGATGATGCAGGATGTGATGAATTTTTGATACTAGGAGAGATTCAGTGTCCTCTTGGGCACCCTGTAACTCCCATGTGCCTTGCACAGATTACTTCTACTGCTGGAACACATTTGTGGAGAACAGAGAACAGACATTCAAAGGCTGGGAAGGGCTGCATGAAAACTCTGTCCATCTCTCCAGGAAACTTCGACGGATTCTTCTGGTAAGTGCCAATTCTCCTTCTTCTGGTGCTTCTTCCCTCAGCTTATTCCTGTCTTCTGCACTGCAGTTCCTCTCAGCTCTTACTGAGAGGTCAGATGTCCCTGCATCTGACATTTCATTCATTTATGTGTCTTTGCCTTTCACATCCCTCATGCCCCCCTCCCCGACTTTATTTACCTCTCCTTTACCTCATTCTCTTCCCCTTCTGACACCTCCCATCCCACCTCCTGCCATTCCTTCTCCATCTTCATAGGTCCTTGCTCACTTGTCAACTGACCTACCATTTATATTTTGTCCTGCAGCCACTGTACGAAGTAGATGATTTAAGAGATGCCTTTAAAACTCTGGGACTTTGAAGTGAAAATCATCAGCAATTGGAAGACTTTGCAAACATTTGTTCTTTGGTTTCCAACTCTCTCCCTTACAACAGATCTTTCCCTTCTCTCTCTACATCTCTCTTCCTTCCAGCCCTGTTCCTAGAGATGAGACTATCCTTACTTTTTAATTTCCAAGGAGAATTAAGTTGATCTTCTGAAGACACATTCCCCAGTATCACACCTTATACACTGCTAGCTGGGAATATCCAGGACTGCAATTGGAGAGAGTGATTTTCCCTGCCCTGGTCCCTGCAGAGCTAATTGAGGTGGTCCACTAAATGGAGTTCCGGGTCTAGCCTTGCCCAGGTGGGAGCAGACAGCCTGCAAAGCTATTTGTGTGACTGTGTTCTCACTGGCACTGCACTGATCTGCACATTTCAGAAGGGCTTCAGGGAGCATGTGACTTGGCTCTTAGAGCTGCACTACACTGAGCTGCTCTGTGTCCTTCCCTATGAAATGGCTTCATATGAGTGAGTGAGAGCACCATAGCTCTCCGTATGTGGAGTACTTTTCATCCACTGAGCATTTTTTCCTAGATCAGATGTGCAACATGCTCCCTCCCTAGCTGACTGTCCTCTGCTGGAGGCACCTTTACAGTCCCGCAGTTTTCTGGTTTTTCACCTTTTACTGCCCATAATATGACCAGCTGTGTCTAGCTGGTGACTGTTCTGAGAGCTGACCAGAAAAAAACACCTTGCATAAGCAGAGCTCTATAGGCTGTAACTAGACATTTTCTGGAAGGGGCAAAAATCAAACCATCCTCCCATCTGGCAATCAACGTTTTTCCACTAGGGGACCCCATTAACACCTGATCTGGTGGACGCAATCTTTACAAGCTGAAGCTCACCACCATGTTTCCACCACCTAAATTACAGATGGATTGTCCTCTGCAATCTTGAGACTTTGCCAGGGCTAAGTGTGTCCCACACTGTGGGTGTGCTCTGTCATTTTCTTCATGATGGCAAGTTCTCTGCTCCATCCTGTTCTTCTTTCTGGGTAAGGCTGGAGGCTCCTGGGTCACTCCTCAGAACACTTCTTCTGATGATAGACCAGCTGCAGGAGGACATCAGAGAGCTCTGCTCCCACAGTGCCTTCCTCTGCTAGGAGACATTGTAACTGGGTGCATCACAGGCTTCCTACAACTTCAGGCTCCTGAGACATTCTCAACTTGAGGAATTTTGCCAAGGAATTGCAAAGCATTAATTTGCAAGTGTTGTGTTTTATATTTGTTTGATATGATGAATATTATTTATATAAATAAAAGTCTTACAAATGAGCATCTGATTTTGTCATTATTTTGGTACTGCATGGGTGAAAGAAATAAAAGGTGACACAAAGGACTGATATCATCATTTCTTTCTGATGCACAGAGAATCTGGCAGTATCCTATTAAACTGTCTTTATCCTTTCACGTATAATTTTGAAGTTGTTGACAATGTCACTTGGCAGATCAAGGCAGATAAATTGTTCAGGTACTTTGAAATACCACTAAAAATCTGTGATGTAAAGGCTAAAGTTATTTGAGATGCTTCCTTCATTGATGGCAAGTCTATCATCCCCATTCATGACTCATAATGGACCACAGTGGACACAGAAGTGCTGACCCAACATACTTCACAAAACAAGAAGAGAAACATAGATGTAAAAAAGATTTCTGTCTTTCAGCTTTTGATATTTGACTGTGCAACATCATTGTCCTTCTTGATTAAATTGTTGGAGAGCTACTAGAAAAAGCAGCATTTTCTCAAAAAGAGATTTAGAAAACCCATCAACTGGCTTAAAGGCTGACTAACTCTGAGCTGAAGATACTTGTTGAAACATGACATCTGGTGACATTGTACAGTAGGAGAATAAATGCAATGCATTCAGAATACATCCTAAATTTAGATTCTTCCGAATCTAAAGCAGACTAAATTCAGAGTGGACTGTTCAACTAGTCCATGTGATTCATCTATAGGAATTTAGTTCTGCTACAGAGATTTTTTTTAACCACACTTTTTCTGTTCTTAAATACCAATTCATATTGTTTGTTACAAGACATTCTTTAATTTGTCACTATAAATTAATTCAACCTCAAATGCTTTAGTTGACTATGCCAAGAATAACTCCCTGGGGGATGGCAGTAATGTTATAACATTACTTTTTCAACCTAACATATTTAACTTGCTTTGCAGACTAGGTATACAGGGAACATTTCACTACTGCTTATATACCCTTGAGTATATAAGTATATGATCTTTACAGCCTATCCCTTATAGAGATAGTGGCTCTGCTATTTTAGGTGCCTCCTTAATTTATATGCACTGGCAAATACACCTCAGACCCCAATTGCTCAAGCTGTGGGAAATGGGGGCTTGTGATTTCTGGGAGGATGTTTTCTCCCCAGACACTGTGGAACAGCCAGAGAAGGGATGTGTGGTACTAGCCCCAGTCTTACTTGGTTCAGCTTCCCACAATTTGCAGCAGTGAACAGGCACATCTGAATAACTGTACAGGATTGGTCTTCAATAATAGAGGAAGCAGGATAAGTGGGTTGGGATGGCTATTGGTACAGTTTGGGAAACTGGGCATGGCTGCCATCTCCTGGTGTCTGGAGGTGTCTGGCTTCCTTTATAAGGGTGTTGGCTGGAGGGATGTTGTTCCTTGCTGCAAACAGCTCCTGAACTCCGGCTCTCAACGACCCCCAGAACACGCCCATTGAAGAGGAGGACACTGACATCATTCCCACAGCTGCACACAGCATTACTCCAGGTCAGTACACAGTATCCTTGGACTTTGCAATAATAAGAAACAGATTACTATGAGACAATGCAAAGACACACTCCAGACCCTTGCAAACACAAGCATGTCTTCCCCCTGCTTGCTTTTTCTTTCTCTCCCACATGCTGGTACTTGGAATTCAGGACAGAAAGGGGTTTCAGGGTCACAGAGTCCAGTTCCCTGCTACTGGTCCCCTCAGGAGGTTTTCAGCCTAGATGTATTCATGTCTAACATTGTCCTTTAGTTCGAGTAGTTTTTTTCTCCTCTCCCTGGTGCTGACCCTTTAGTGTACCTATGAGCAGAAATTTCATTATTTAATCACATATGTATTAAATATCCAAAGCAATGGAAATCTGATTTGGTTCACAAAAAAAAAAAAACATTGGAGGGATATGGCAGAGAAGAGACCACTTGTTCAGACAATGCCAGAGATGATGAGCAGAGCCTCTGAAGGGGAAGGAGAAAGTGGGTTGCTGCAAGAGCAGAGGTCAGAGCAGAAGGGGAGGCGCCAAAGGGTGTTAAATATTTTGAAGACTGCCTTTGGCTTTTAAATCTCCCATATCTTTGTGATAGGCAGGTTTCCCCTCAGGCTTCCAAACCCACAACAGATATAGCTAAAACTCCATTGTTGTTGCTGCTGTTGTCATAGTTATTATTAAGCATCCCAGCTAATGGACTTTCGAAGGCTCAGGGCCAATATTGACAGAAGCAATCTTCCTGCCAACAAGGGGCCTGTCTCCTCACATGGGTGAATGCACACGTGTTCCAGGGCAGGCAGGATGTTAATGTCTCCACACTATAATCTTGTTATTAATTCATATTTAAAAGTTACCCTCCTCTACAAGTTGGCACACTGTTTTTTACCAGCCCAGTAGGACAGAAGAAGATAAGAATAGACTAACTGTCTTCTGTGGTTACCTTTATGGGCTAATGGTGGGGTAAACCCACCTCTAGGCCCCTACATGCCAACATGGGCATGTACTGGCAGAATACAGCAGGTTGCAAATTCACTCTGGCAGACAAAACTGGTGTGAAAAACTTCACTGGGCTGACTTGGAACTGTCAAGGTTCCAAATGGACCACAGGAACTTTGTCCTCCCTCCTTTAGTCGGAAACGGCTGAGCCCTGACCATGAATGGTTATGGACCCTTCTGTACTCAACTACACATTGATCAAGTGATTTGATTTCTCCCTGAGGAAACAAAGAGTAAACAATATAATGGCCAGAAAAAGGACATGTGACATACAGCATGAGGTCCTGGACAGGGGGGAGAAAACTTTAGCCATTGCTNTCTGATGCACAGAGAATCTGGCAGTATCCTATTAAACTGTCTTTATCCTTTCACGTATAATTTTGAAGTTGTTGACAATGTCACTTGGCAGATCAAGGCAGATAAATTGTTCAGGTACTTTGAAATACCACTAAAAATCTGTGATGTAAAGGCTAAAGTTATTTGAGATGCTTCCTTCATTGATGGCAAGTCTATCATCCCCATTCATGACTCATAATGGACCACAGTGGACACAGAAGTGCTGACCCAACATACTTCACAAAACAAGAAGAGAAACATAGATGTAAAAAAGATTTCTGTCTTTCAGCTTTTGATATTTGACTGTGCAACATCATTGTCCTTCTTGATTAAATTGTTGGAGAGCTACTAGAAAAAGCAGCATTTTCTCAAAAAGAGATTTAGAAAACCCATCAACTGGCTTAAAGGCTGACTAACTCTGAGCTGAAGATACTTGTTGAAACATGACATCTGGTGACATTGTACAGTAGGAGAATAAATGCAATGCATTCAGAATACATCCTAAATTTAGATTCTTCCGAATCTAAAGCAGACTAAATTCAGAGTGGACTGTTCAACTAGTCCATGTGATTCATCTATAGGAATTTAGTTCTGCTACAGAGATTTTTTTTAACCACACTTTTTCTGTTCTTAAATACCAATTCATATTGTTTGTTACAAGACATTCTTTAATTTGTCACTATAAATTAATTCAACCTCAAATGCTTTAGTTGACTATGCCAAGAATAACTCCCTGGGGGATGGCAGTAATGTTATAACATTACTTTTTCAACCTAACATATTTAACTTGCTTTGCAGACTAGGTATACAGGGAACATTTCACTACTGCTTATATACCCTTGAGTATATAAGTATATGATCTTTACAGCCTATCCCTTATAGAGATAGTGGCTCTGCTATTTTAGGTGCCTCCTTAATTTATATGCACTGGCAAATACACCTCAGACCCCAATTGCTCAAGCTGTGGGAAATGGGGGCTTGTGATTTCTGGGAGGATGTTTTCTCCCCAGACACTGTGGAACAGCCAGAGAAGGGATGTGTGGTACTAGCCCCAGTCTTACTTGGTTCAGCTTCCCACAATTTGCAGCAGTGAACAGGCACATCTGAATAACTGTACAGGATTGGTCTTCAATAATAGAGGAAGCAGGATAAGTGGGTTGGGATGGCTATTGGTACAGTTTGGGAAACTGGGCATGGCTGCCATCTCCTGGTGTCTGGAGGTGTCTGGCTTCCTTTATAAGGGTGTTGGCTGGAGGGATGTTGTTCCTTGCTGCAAACAGCTCCTGAACTCCGGCTCTCAACGACCCCCAGAACACGCCCATTGAAGAGGAGGACACTGACATCATTCCCACAGCTGCACACAGCATTACTCCAGGTCAGTACACAGTATCCTTGGACTTTGCAATAATAAGAAACAGATTACTATGAGACAATGCAAAGACACACTCCAGACCCTTGCAAACACAAGCATGTCTTCCCCCTGCTTGCTTTTTCTTTCTCTCCCACATGCTGGTACTTGGAATTCAGGACAGAAAGGGGTTTCAGGGTCACAGAGTCCAGTTCCCTGCTACTGGTCCCCTCAGGAGGTTTTCAGCCTAGATGTATTCATGTCTAACATTGTCCTTTAGTTCGAGTAGTTTTTTTCTCCTCTCCCTGGTGCTGACCCTTTAGTGTACCTATGAGCAGAAATTTCATTATTTAATCACATATGTATTAAATATCCAAAGCAATGGAAATCTGATTTGGTTCACAAAAAAAAAAAAACATTGGAGGGATATGGCAGAGAAGAGACCACTTGTTCAGACAATGCCAGAGATGATGAGCAGAGCCTCTGAAGGGGAAGGAGAAAGTGGGTTGCTGCAAGAGCAGAGGTCAGAGCAGAAGGGGAGGCGCCAAAGGGTGTTAAATATTTTGAAGACTGCCTTTGGCTTTTAAATCTCCCATATCTTTGTGATAGGCAGGTTTCCCCTCAGGCTTCCAAACCCACAACAGATATAGCTAAAACTCCATTGTTGTTGCTGCTGTTGTCATAGTTATTATTAAGCATCCCAGCTAATGGACTTTCGAAGGCTCAGGGCCAATATTGACAGAAGCAATCTTCCTGCCAACAAGGGGCCTGTCTCCTCACATGGGTGAATGCACACGTGTTCCAGGGCAGGCAGGATGTTAATGTCTCCACACTATAATCTTGTTATTAATTCATATTTAAAAGTTACCCTCCTCTACAAGTTGGCACACTGTTTTTTACCAGCCCAGTAGGACAGAAGAAGATAAGAATAGACTAACTGTCTTCTGTGGTTACCTTTATGGGCTAATGGTGGGGTAAACCCACCTCTAGGCCCCTACATGCCAACATGGGCATGTACTGGCAGAATACAGCAGGTTGCAAATTCACTCTGGCAGACAAAACTGGTGTGAAAAACTTCACTGGGCTGACTTGGAACTGTCAAGGTTCCAAATGGACCACAGGAACTTTGTCCTCCCTCCTTTAGTCGGAAACGGCTGAGCCCTGACCATGAATGGTTATGGACCCTTCTGTACTCAACTACACATTGATCAAGTGATTTGATTTCTCCCTGAGGAAACAAAGAGTAAACAATATAATGGCCAGAAAAAGGACATGTGACATACAGCATGAGGTCCTGGACAGGGGGGAGAAAACTTTAGCCATTGCTTGGAGTTATTTTGTTTGGTTAACATAGGAGACACTCCCCACCCAGCTGTGCTCAGCCTTATCCTGTGGGGACTGGAGCTGCTTCCTCAGCTTGCAGCTTTTCTCGATGTCTTGATTGTCTGCTAAACATCTGGAGATTTTGGCATGGCCAAAGGATGCTATAAGCATTAATGAACTAGACAAGATAGGCATGGTTCCCTCCAGCCCCTGCCTTATTCTTCATTTGTTCTTGCATGTTACAGATCCCAGCATCACCACATTCCCCAGAGGGATCACACAGTGGGCCTCCTGGTTGGTGGGATTGAGAATTATGAGACATGGAGCTCCCAACATGCTTCATTCAGATGTTCTGCATTATTTGCAGTGCAAATTGAAAACTGCTGCAAGACCCAATGCACCTGTATCTTCTTTTTGCCTTCTGCTGTACAGATAGATCAGAGCTTTCAATCTCTCTGTCCTGGTTTTGGACAATATTAGGTTTATCAATGGACAAGAGACGGATAGGGAAGGCAGCAATTTATTAAAGGGTAGATATATGGGGGAATAAGTGGGGGTAACTGCCCAATTATGACCCACCGGGACTCCCTCTGACAGACACACACACACGCACACACACACACACACACACACACAGGGTAACCTGAGAAGGAGAGTGGGAAGGGAATGTATGTTACACCCTAGCTCGGACAAGACAGTTCCCAATCCCCTGCGCCGACCACGTGTCACCCAAGAAGGGAGNCTTTGTCTTCCCTTGTGGTTTTAACCCAAACCATTACACTCTCTTACCTCACCATTCCACTCAGTGTTTTCAGCTGGAAAAGCAGAGATTTTTTTACTTCCTTCCCCCAGTTTGCAATTAACAACTAGGTCTCCAGAGTATGGAATTACAAGGCAGGGATGTGTACCCAGAAACTGAACAAGAAAAGCAAAGTTTCCACAGAGTTGACATTTTTCTCTTTTACTCTGTTGGTTTTATATTCATAAATGTAGGGAGAATAAAACTTTAAAATGAGGTATTATTACAGAAATTGCATAAAAACTGTAATAGCATAAAGTATTTGCAGAAATAGGCACACGTAGCCATAAAAGTGATCTTCATAAGAAATTCTCAAAACAAGAATGCATGGCTCTGATTACTTCTTTGGAACTGGTCAGAGCATGAAATATGTCACTTTCTGGCCTCTCAAGAGGTTTCTCACAGAATCAGCAAACATGGAATGCCTGGTTATGGGGCATGGTCTCTATCCCCACTGTATTCTCAGGGCACCTTATAAAGACTCAGAGCACTATGTCCTGGATGACTGACTGCATTATGCAAACTTCCTGAAGGCTTCTCATGTGGTTCTTCTGCTCTGTCCAATTCTTAGCAATGCCCAGACAGTGATAAGAGCATTCTCTGGTGGCAGAATGGAACTCATCAAGGCTGCAGCAGAAAAGATTACTGGGGACTGGCTTTTCTGGTCTTTTATTGATGCACAAAATGAGCTTGAAAGCATGGTGGTGATCCTTGTTAGAATTCAGTTTACCAATGGTGGAAGACCCTAACAGAAAGAAAGAAACATGAACATTAAAAATTCGATGCCAAAAACTGAAGCTGTCTTTTCAACATGATATAGAATTTGAAAATACAGCATCTAGTCCAAGAGATCACTCTGATCCTCCTGCAGAGTGTCAGATTATCTCCCCTGTGATACAAAAATTTTCCAGGCAACGGGGTAACATCTCATAATTTACTGTGCCACGTACACAGACCGTTTAGAAAGAGAAGCATTTTAAAGGTGGCAGATTATATAGCTGAATCCAGGGGAAGTGGAGCTCCATCCTGTGGAAAGACAGATTTTTCAGGGGTTAGAAAGACCCTCCAGAGTCTCTAGTCCAACAGCAGCATAGTCTCTAGCGTACAGTTTGCAGCATTGCTAACTCCAAAACTGGGTCTGGCAGCTCAGAGGAAAGTTCTTGGTGTCTCCAGCGATGGAGGCCTGAAAGCTTCCCTGGGTTCCAGTACAGCACTCCTGTCAGAAGAAACTTTTTCCTTCTATCCAATTAGAATTTCTGTTGTTGCATTTTGTGCATGTTATCTCATATTCCCTCTGTGCATCTTTGAGGAAAGTTTGGCTATGTCTTTACTGCCCTTATGTAGGGGAAAACCGCACTTAGATCCCACGTAACCTTCTCTTCAGGTCTGACAAAGCCAGTTCCCTCAGCCTCTCCTTGCAGGGCAAGTGCTCCAGCCCCCTGCCCTTTGCAGTGGTACTCCACCAAACCCTCTCTGGCTCCTCTTTCTTCTGCCAGGGAGGCCAGAACTAGATACAACGGTCTGTTTTTCTCTGCAGTATGTACCTGGAACTCATTCAACGTATTTTTACCTCTGCATAATTAGTAGAACAGGGCTGGTTGTTCAGAACACCTGAACACAGAGAACTTCCCATTCCTTCTGTGGAGGATTGGTAGTCAGCAGAACTACTGATAATGTGCTGTATTCAGTTTCATTTCTGGGGTGGCTTGTGTTTAGTTGAGTGAGTGCCGACTTTCAGAACAAGTGTCCCAGCACAAGCTCCCTATCCATCAGAAATCTACAGTAATCAACAAGGCTGCCTGAGGCACATGGAGGGACAGGTAATTTGTTAGCTGG
>VYZS01053607.1:8913-25013 GCA_013400695.1 Neodrepanis coruscans | reverse complement strand
AAGTCACAAAAATCACAGTAGATTTAAAAGACAAGCCAAACACAGTCAGCAAACATAGAAATAGTTTGTGTAACTCCCTGCAGATGCAGAGGCACATTCCCTTACTTCTCAGTCATATAACCTCAAAAAACAAGGCATTTCTTTTCCTGTACCTGATACAGCAGATACCAAAATATTCCAAACACTCGCTAAGAAAATATCAATGCAAGATGTCATCGGAAAGAATGCCAAATTTTCCATCTTGTTTTATGCGGTAATTTTTTCTGTTTCATTAAAAGTAGCAACCAGAGATATGAACTATATTTCATTAACAAAAGAATACTTCTAAAAAAAGGAATAAATAAATTCCACAGAGACCATATATGTCAGAAATGATTCAGGCAATCAAGTCTTATAAATCTGAATGATCTCAGTAATTATTAGAAGCACTGAAATTGCATGCATTTTCTTCATTCTTTTTGCAATCATCTCCTTAAAATTTTCAATTTTGTTGACAAAATTAAATATTAAATCAATTCATAGACTCCATAGATGCAAAAATAGGAGTGAAAATATAGCAAAGAGCTATATTAATATAGATGAGCCCAGATATTTCTTAGGGAGAAGGTAGCCTTCAATACCAACTTGAGAGTAGAAATAAAATCATGCAGAAGAAATAGTATGGCATCATACATTGTTATTTGATAGTCCTTTTCAGCTAGCTATAATATTTCCCGAAACCATTATTTCTTGTATTTAGTTATTTCTTATGTGGGAAATCTAATACATTTGGCTGACTAGAGGTTAAACTCTGACATGTTAAAAAGAGTTGAAAACCTTATTTTTGTAGTTCTGTGACTTCAACCTACAATTACTTCTGCTCTTGTATATGCAAGAAAGGAATCTTTTTCTTTGGGTTCCCCAAGCATACTGAAACCAAATGTAGGGGGATTGAGTGGATCTTGTGCAACAGATGGTGAGGAGATAGACCGATTTAAAGATTTTTCTTTTTGTTCAAGAGACGTTTGGCAGCTGGGAACCTTAAACTTGGATTTCTCTTCCTCTCCTGCCTTGCACAGCAGCTAACTGCCTGAAAAGATAACTTTTTCACAGACAACCTTGGAGCCTCCGCTGAGGGTGGGGGGAAACCGAGATGTTAAGAAGGAAAAAAGTTTTGCATTCTTTCATGCCCAGGAGGTATATGCAATTAAACTTAGCGTCCTTACCTTCAAAAAATAAATTTTTCCTAGGTCCTTCCACTGCCTGGCATTGTTATCTTCCTTTGCAGCAAATATACCTATATTATCATCCTTTGCAGCGAATCTTTGTTGATTTCTTAGAAGCAAAAAGAGAAGTGTTCAGAGAAACTGACCTCTCACTAAAACTGCCAGGAATATACTGATAAAGACTTCCTAGGAGTGTTGATGGAGAAATATGTTGTCAGTAATCACTGCCCAGATGTCTTGCTTGAAGGATGCTGTTTTTACTGATTTACAGAAAGCTTTTCTCTTTCTTCTAGTGATGGGTGGCTTTAGTGATACAAGGTTTGGATAGAACAAGGGAATTATAGAATTACAGAGTCATAGAATCATGGCATAGTCTGGGTTGGAAGGGACCTTTAATGGTCAGTCTAATGCAATACCCATGAAATGGGCAGGGATATCTCCAACTAGATCATATTGCTCAGAGTCTCTTCCAACCTGACCTTGAATGTTTCCAGGGATGGGGCATCTGTTACCTGTTTGGCTACCTTACCCTCACTGTAAGAAAATTCTTCCTTATATCTAGCCTGAATTGACCCTATTTTAGTTAAAAAATATTCCCCCTTGTCCTGTGGCTACAGACCCTTCCAAAAACNTTCACAGACAACCTTGGAGCCTCCGCTGAGGGTGGGGGGAAACCGAGATGTTAAGAAGGAAAAAAGTTTTGCATTCTTTCATGCCCAGGAGGTATATGCAATTAAACTTAGCGTCCTTACCTTCAAAAAATAAATTTTTCCTAGGTCCTTCCACTGCCTGGCATTGTTATCTTCCTTTGCAGCAAATATACCTATATTATCATCCTTTGCAGCGAATCTTTGTTGATTTCTTAGAAGCAAAAAGAGAAGTGTTCAGAGAAACTGACCTCTCACTAAAACTGCCAGGAATATACTGATAAAGACTTCCTAGGAGTGTTGATGGAGAAATATGTTGTCAGTAATCACTGCCCAGATGTCTTGCTTGAAGGATGCTGTTTTTACTGATTTACAGAAAGCTTTTCTCTTTCTTCTAGTGATGGGTGGCTTTAGTGATACAAGGTTTGGATAGAACAAGGGAATTATAGAATTACAGAGTCATAGAATCATGGCATAGTCTGGGTTGGAAGGGACCTTTAATGGTCAGTCTAATGCAATACCCATGAAATGGGCAGGGATATCTCCAACTAGATCATATTGCTCAGAGTCTCTTCCAACCTGACCTTGAATGTTTCCAGGGATGGGGCATCTGTTACCTGTTTGGCTACCTTACCCTCACTGTAAGAAAATTCTTCCTTATATCTAGCCTGAATTGACCCTATTTTAGTTAAAAAATATTCCCCCTTGTCCTGTGGCTACAGACCCTTCCAAAAACTTTGTTTCTATCTTTCTTGTAAGCACCTTTAAGTATTGAAAAGATGCTATAAGGTCTCCCTATCATCTTTTCTTCTCCAGGCTGACCAACCCCAACTCTCTCAGCCTGTCCTGATAGGAAGTGTGTTCCAGACCTCTGATCATTTTTGTGGGCCTCCTCTGGATCTGCTTCAATGTGTCCATATCTGAGGACTCCAAAGCAGGATGCAGTATTCCAGCTGGAGTTTCACAAGAGTTGATCCATAATGAAGGATGCTCTATATTAAAAAAGTGTATTTTCAAGTTTTCACCAAGTAGTCATTTGCACCTAAATGATAATTTATCACTTTTTATAAAGGTTTCCTGGTGAAAACAGTGGAGAAATTAGGCGATATTATAAGAGTTTCCACTTACACGTGCAATCTCTGTGTGGTGCACCTGACTGTGCACAGGATCTTCCTGCACATATGAACTACACATACTAGTGAAGTTGTCTCTTTTACAGAACTCCCTGACTCTTCAAATAGAGACAATGTTAAATTTTCGAAATTGATTAATGTTTCTAAATGGTGACTATTACAGAAAGATAAGAGGGTCCTGTTAAGGATTCAGTCTGGATTTTCTGTATTTCCCCTGTACAGAAGGACACAGATTAAGGATGTATCTAATTTTTCATGTGAGATTGACTGAGAAGGGTGTTTTTATGCAAGTCATATAAATTAATAAACAAATGTATTTATTAATAGTGTGTAGATTTACACTTCTCTTCATATCTTGGAAAGTATTTCACTGTCACAAAGATAAATTGCCTACTGAGTAGAAGGAAATAAATTCTAGTTTGCATCTGTATTCTTTAAAACACCAGAGGTGCTCTCAAAGCAATTCATACCCTCATCTCAGCAACAGCCTTTTAAATGAAATTGAAACTTAATTTGGCCACTGACATTAAAGAAACAAAAAAAATTCTATAAAAGAAGGACTAAGGAGAGTCTCAATCCTTTGCTGGATGCAGAAGATAGCATAGTATCAAGGGATGAGAAAAAGGCTGATGTATTTAATGCCTTCTTTGCCTCAGTCTTCAGTGCCAAAACCAATTGTCATCAGGATACTCAGCTTGCACAGCTGCAAGTCGGGGAGCTGAGTGAAACCCCTATAATCCAGGAGGAAATGATTAGTGACCCGCTATGCAAATTAGCCACCCATGAGTCTATGGGCCCAGATGGGATACACATGAGAGTAAAAAGAGAGCTGGCAGAAAAGCTTGCCATGCCACTTTCAATCATTTACCAGCAGTCCTGGTTAGCTGAAGAAGTCCTAGCTGACTGGAAATTAGCAAATGTAGTGCCTACAAGCATCTACAAGAAGGGTCAGAAGGATGATTCAGGGAATTACAGGCCTGTCAACCTAATCTCAGTGCCAGGGAGGGTCATTAAGGATATCCTAAGTGTCATCATACAACATGTGCAGGACAACTGGGGAATCAGGCCTAGTCAAAATGGGTTTACCAAAGGCAGGGCCTGTTTGATCAACCTGATCCTCCTTCTGTGACAGGGTGACCCACCTAGTAGACAGGGGGAAAACTGTGGATGTTGCCTATCTAGATTTTGGTAAAGCATTTGATACCACCTCCCATAGCATTCTCCTGGAGGTTTCTCAGGGCTTGGACATGTATAGTCTTTGCCGGGTGAAAAACTGGCTGACTGGCCAGGCCCAGTAAATTGAAAAAAACAGAGTTGGTGGATGGTTACTAGTGGTATTTCCCAGGGCTCACTGTTGATGCCAGTCATGTTAAATATCTTTATTGACAATTTAGCCGAGGGGATTGAGTGCATCCTCAGTAAGTTTGCAGACGACACCAAGTTAGGTGGGAGTATTGATCTGCAAGAGGGTAAGAAGTGTCCCTAAAGGGATCTTTGGTGTACTGGATTGATGGGCTAAGGACAACTGCATGACGTTCAATAAGGCAAAATTCAGAGTCCTGAACTTGGATCATACCCCCCTGCGGTGCTACAGGCTTAAGGAAGAGTAGCTTGAGAGCTGCTCAGCAGGAGTGCTGGTTGACAGCTGGTTGGATATGACCCAGCAGTGTGTCTGAGTGCTCAAGACAGCCAATGGCATCCTGGTCTGGATCAGCAATAGTGTGGCCAGCAGGACAACGACCGTGATCATCCCCTGTACTCAGCACTGATGAGGCCGCACTTTGTTCAGTTCTTTGTTCAGTTCAATCCTATGTTCAGTTTTGAACCCTTCGTTACAACAGAGACTTTTAGGTGCTGGAGTGTGTCTAGAGAAAGGCAATGGAGTTGGTGGAGATTCTGGAGCACAAGTCTTATAAGGAGAATCTGAGAACTGGAGTTGTTTAACCTGGAGAAGAGGAGGCTCAGGGGAGACCTCATTGCTCTCTACGACTACTCAAAAGAGGTTCTAGCCAGGCAGGGGCCAATCTCTTCCACCATGTCTCAAGTGAAAGGACAAGAGTAAGTGGCCTTAAGCTGCAGCAGGGGGGGTTCAGATTAGATATTAAAGAAAAAAAAATCACTGAAAGAGTGGTTTAGTACTGGAATAAGTTGCCCAGGGAGGTGGTGGTGTCATCATCTCTGAAAGTGTTCAAGAGGTGTTTGAATGTGACACTTGGGGATATGGTTTAGGGGTGATTATGATGGTACTGAGTTGACAGTTGGACTAGATGATCTTGAAGGCCTCTTCCAGCCTTGATGATACTGTGAATCTGTGACAAATGCCAAGATTTGCCATGGAGAACTTGCTACATAAAGAGCTTTTCCTAGGAACTTTCTTCTTGTTTCTAATTGGACCTAGGGGTTAGTTTGTCCCATATATACAGGGCTTTGACCAGGACCTTCCACAAAACTGTATTATAATATTGAAAATCTGGAAAATGACCCAGTCTCTGATACCTAATTGATGCCTCCAAGATCATGCACATCATGATATGCATGACAGAGATGGAAAATTGCGAAGCAATGTGTCAAGGTCTGTTAGATCTTTGCAGAGTAGAGACTAGCTATAACATGGCACAACCATGATCCCAGTATATTTGCACATCCAGAAGGCAAAACATGCCCATAAGTGCTCTAACAACACACAGTGTTTCAAGCACACAAGTAAATTGCAGGCTGGAGAAAAGGATTTGAACATTTTTCAGGAAAATGCAAAGCATGCATTGCTAAGATTTTTACAGTTAAATTGAAATTACCTAAAAAACTTTCTCAGCTTGTCAGTGTTTATTTATTCCCTTTTCAGGCAGCCATTCTGTCCATGTACCACTTTGCATCTTTTAATAATTAGTAAAATATGTAGAAAGATAGCTATTTTAAACTGAGAAATTAAAACTCTAGACACACACTGCATTTTTATCCAAAGCTTTTCAGTGAATGACACATTTCTGGAACCTAGCTGATTCTGTTGTCATACTGCTGGCAATAAAATGTATTTACTTCTGTTGTGCCTAATCATATATGCTAGTAATATCTAAGGAGATATTGGCAATGTAGGTGAAACAGATCTGAAGGGCAGATGATAAAAAAATTTAAATAGCTTCCAAAGAGGGGGAATGTCTGGCAGAGAAGTTTGCCACACTAAAAGTGCTAAATATAAAGAGATCTTGTTCCAGACAGAGATGTATTTTGGAGTAGTATGACCACCCAGATCCAGGGAAGAGAATTACATTAGTGGACAGAGCATGAAAATATTTTAATCTGGACTATTCTTTGGAAAACAAAATTCTGGAAATTGTTGTTTCTTATGTCACCTGAATTTGTTTGCACTGTGCCAATGCTTTTTATCTTTCTGCTGACATATCCAGCTTTTAAATGTCCTCATAGCAACTTAGCAAGTTTTCAGATGACATAAAACTGGGAAAACGATAAATACGTCTATCAGCAGGAAGACCATTCAGAGGGATCTAAATAGGGTGAAGAGATGGGCTGACAGAAACCGCATGAGGACCCCATATCTGGGACAAAGCAATGACATGTAGCAGGACAGTTTGGGAGCTAACTGGCTGGGGACCAATTTTTCAGAAAAAGACCTGGGACATCCTGGTGGACGGTAAGTCAGGTGGTATGACCTTGTGATGACAAAGGCTAAACATATGCTGGGCATCATTTGCAATACTACACCAGCTGAATAAAAGCTATGCAGTACTTGTAATGCCATGCCTGAGTGCACTGTTGAGTCTTCATCAACAGTTTAACATATCATAGAACAATAGAATTATAGAATGGTTTGGATTGGAAGGAACCTTAAAGATCAACTGGTTCCAACCCCCCTTCCATGCACAGGGCACCTCTCACCAGACGAGGTTGCCCATCCAGCCTGGCCTTGAACACTGTCAGGGATGGAGCATCCACAGCTTCTCTGGGCAACCTGTTCCAGTGTCTCACCATGTTCATAGTAAAGAATTTCTTCCCAATATCTAATTTAAACCTAATCTAAGTGTTGTGGTTTTACCACTAAAATAGCGATTCTGACAAGAGATGTCCGAGAGAAGCCACACGCACACCCAAAAAGAAAAACACACAAATATCACAGTTTATTTCACACACACAGAAAACTGACATTAAAGTGCAAAAACAAGAACACAGACAAATTAAGCTTTCCCAGGGCCCGTGTTGGGGTGAGAACGCTCTGGAATAGTGCTGGTCTCTCTCCTGGGCTCCCGAAGAGACGCCGGAATAATTAGAGAAGACCCACGGCCGACCTGAGGACCCACAGCAGTACGAGTCTCCGCTTGGCTTTCTGAAGAAAAACACCCAGACAGTTAGAAACCGCAACCCCCCTCCCCCTCCCTTCAGCCCCAGGAAGGGATTTCAGTGCTGATGGAATGATGTGGTCTTTAAACCTGGGCCATGGCAGTGGAGAAATCGCTAATTCGCCCACCCAGGAAGAAAAAAACCACAAGAAGAAAACGACCCCTCGAGGAAGAAGTCCACCCCCCAGGAAATCACGAGGAAATGCAATCCCGAGAGAGAAGTCCACCCCCTGGAAAAATAATAATCACAAGAAAACATGATCCCGAAGAAAAGGAAACAGTTCACCCCCAGGGAAAATACCACACCGGGCTGCCGCTGCGGAATTGCTGAATCCGTCCCCCAGGCGGACGTGGTCTCGGCATGAAGACGAGGAGTGATGCTACCCGAACAACACCCAGAGCCCAAAGAGAGAAAATGGCGTCCGCTCTCACTTTTTATAGGGGGCTCCAATCAGCACATGCGCAGATGGGCCCCAGGGGGCCGGCGCTCCTCTGATTGGATGGTCAGCACCCCGGGGCCCGCCCCAGCAAGGCCTCGCACGCCCACGGAAATGCCGGGACAAGCCGGAAGCGATGGAAACACCAGAAGTGCCGGGACACGCCGGCAAATGGCGGCACCCAGAGGGGATCACAGCGCATGCATGCTCCCACCGAGCACGGCTCCGCGCCACCGGGGGAAGGGGCCTCCGCACGCCACATGTCCCTCTCCCCGGGCGGGCGAACGGCAGCATCCCGCACCAAGCCTGCTGCACCCGCAGGCACCACTAGCCAGTGGACGCCGTTCACACGTGGCACCTCCACCACAGCATCGCCACACGCCAGCGCCGCCAGCACGGCCATGCCAAGCTGAGCAGTGCTGGGCAGTGCCGAGCTGAGCCATGCTGTGCTGTGCTGTGCCGCCGCGGCTGTCGCTGCTGCCGCCGCTGGTGCTGCTACCGCTGCTCCCCAACCGCTACCTCCTCCGTCTCTGGTGGAGGCGGCAGGGGCGGCGGCGGTGTGGGCGCAGCGCAGCATGGCTTGGCCAAGGGTGTCCAGGGTGGTGGCACGGTCAGCAGCGTCATGGCTGCACAGCCCGTCCCAGTGCAGCTCCTGCTCCTCCATGGGGCCGCCCAGCCGTCGCTGCTGCTGTGGCTGTCGCTTCCGCCGGGCCCACGCGCGCGGCCGACGGGCTCCTGTGCGGCCAACGGGGACCCTGCACAGCAGGAAAAAAGACCAGTTTTATTTTCACCCCACGACACTAAGATTGAAACCATTACCCCTTGTCCTATCAATACAGTTCATAATGAAGAGTCCCTCTCCGGCTTCTTTGTAAGCCTCCTTCAGATACTGGAAGGAGGCTATGAGGTCTCGACAAAACCTTCTGTTATCCATGGTGAATACTCTCATTTTTCTCAGCCTGTCTTCATAGAGGAGGTGCTCCAGTCCCTTTATGAACTTTGTGGCCCTCCTCTGGACGTGCTCTGGAACTGTTAGAACAGTTCCACTTCCTTCTTATGTTGGGGGCACTAGAACTGTATGCAGGATGTTAGATTAAGTGTGTTCCTGGAAAATGGGAAAATACACAGAAACAAGGTTCTAAAGCATAAATCTGACCACTGTGGAGTGGTTTCTAAGTCAGACATTCAAACAGCACTATATATAGAGTTCAAAAACAGCACAGCATTCTGTGATCGCTGGGAAGCTGAGTTAAGGCAACAGGTTGATTTGGTAGATATCTTGAATGAGCTTCACAAAACACAAGGTGTGTATGGAGAAGGGCTACAGTGTAATGTTGCTTTCCTGTATAGGTGGACAACTGGGTATGTATCTCTAATATCTTTGGTCCATTTAAACCTACGCACTGCCAACTTCCATACAAATCAAAGGTAAATCTAGATTTTTGATGAACTTACCTTTCTGTATGTTGTTTGAAAAGACAAAAACAACAAGAAAACCAAACAAAAAAAAATACCTTTGCCCCCTTCACCATCAAAATCAGAAACAAAACAAAGGAACAAAGATATTTTAAATTTTTTTTTTATTCTCTTTAAAGGTGTGTGGAAACATTATATTTTAGCAATATAATTTTATGCTTCCTATTTCAATATATAAGAGCATTTTTCGCCAAAATATATTACCACATCAAAATGTGTCAGTTTTCATTAAACTTTTATCAGGATATAAAAAAATATGTGGCACTTTAACTGCAAAATAAGGAAACTGTTTGGACTGCGGAAAAACCATTTGCCTGCTTTTCTCATTTGAAGAGTTTAAGAGTAAAATAAATTTAAGGGTTATTTTTTATTTCTGATCCTATCTGCTCAGCTATATTTTTGGTGGAAGGGCTTGATTTTGTTCTTCATACAGTATAAAACTTTATTTTGTTCTAAAATTTTGGTCACTATGCCAAAACTGGTTTTCTGCCCATCTGCTTTAGAGCTCAGTATCTCAGAGACTGAACTTAATACCTTCTTCCTTTGTATCAGGTTAGTGCAAAAATAGGTCATCAGTATTGTTTCAGTCACTGACAACAGGCAGAATTTACAGAGAAGTGGTCTGAGAGAAAAAAAATATTTGATACAGTCAAAAACCATGCAGGAGAGTTCCTTTTATTTATTTTTCTTGTATTACTGTGAGATGCCCTGCTTATTTCTCTGCTTTTCTGTCTAATTCTCCAAAGTAACTGCATTATATCTGATAATACATTTAAAGTAGTTAGTCACCCTTACACCCACACCAGCATTTCAAGGATATTGCAGAAATCCTTTGGTGAACATAATACCTCAGAGCATCTGAGTATGATAGAGCTACTTAAAAACATATGTCTACAATAGATTCTTAATCCACTATGAGCATTTTAAGACAAATGTCTAAATGCAATTATTAGTTTGCATAACATAAGTAGCATGTAAGCCCTCTTGACACATTTGATGGAAGTTTAGAGCTCTATAGCATTTCTTTTGTGCATCCATCTGACTCAGATGTCCCCATTCTAGAAGGCTCATCCCTTCAAATTGAATCTGGACGTACAACCAGTTGTTGACATCTGTGGAGGAGGGAAAAGTACTTCTCTTTTCTTACTTTTAGGAGGGCATGTGCTAAAACTGCAATTTGCTGTACTGATGATTTCATTATGATTTATCTAACTAGTGCCACAGCTGTGGAAAAAGAACTACTGTCCAGTCTTGAGGGGTTTACAGGGAGGATGATTGCTACTGTTACTTTTTACCAATATAATGAAGTTTCATACTGCTAATCTGTAAGAAAACAGGATGCATTTTTCCTTATCCATCTTAAAAATTAATATCTGTAAGTTGCAGATTAAGAAGAGGAAAGCTGTTATTTTGTTCTGCTTCTCCATGACTCCACAGATGCCAATTGAGCTATCTCAGTTTGTATCATATTAGACAGACAAACTGTTGTCCTGCCAGTGTGAGTCTAATTTTACTGAGAATTAATTCCACTTGATAGAAGTGGAAATGCTTCTTTCAGGCTCTGTATCAGGGAGGTTGATGAAGACTTAGTAAAGGGTGATTCAACTTCAGCAACTGCCATACCTTTGGATTTTGGAAATCTCCTTCAACTTCTTGAGCTGGTCACATCCTCTCATTCTGTGAACTCTCCTGTCTTTGTCAGTGTTCCACTTCTCTGGGGGATGTGCTAGGACCGTTATTCCATTTCCTATTGCTGTTACCCAACTTGGAAGATTAGTTATCATGCCAGATTTTTTTGGCAGGCACATGGACAGCTGTTGTTTAACATCCACTTTTCCCTGCTTTCTCCAAGGAAAAGCGAAAAAGCCCTGTGATTTTTCACTGCAAAACCTCCAGAGAAGATAAATGTTGTGCTCTTGTACGAAAATGTACACAGTTCCATAACAATGAACAAGAAAAGAAAAAATATGAGGTCAACAGGGGTGATTTGATTCAGTGTGGATACTCCAGATGGAAACTCTTACTTGTGCCCTTGCCACAGTGGAAGTACAGAATGGATAATAATTAGTTCTCAAGATTATTATGCTACCCTACTGTACACAGCTATGTCAGGATAGTACCTTGGTTGCTTGTTCAGAAACTTGTTCAACTAATACTCTGCAGAGTTTTGCTTACTTTAGTTTGAAAATAGTTTGAAAAATAATTTTCCTGGTTTTCCTTTTACATTCTTACGTTTTGAAATGGCAAGCTTTCTTTTAATCCCTAGTTTCTACTTTATTGTAATTTTGTAAGGTTGCCAGATGTATAATTTGTCTTACATATCCAGGAAATGTTTCTCAAACCGGTAATTCTTTAGTGTCTTTTCACCCCTCTACCAATGTCCTTGAATGGAAAAAAATTTTAGCCATCCTCATAAAAGCAAACCAAAGCCCAAGATGTTGTTATGAACTGATGAAACTAAATGCTCAGGTATTTTTCAAAGCCACCATAGACCTTGTTGAAGCTTGTTAAATGCCATTTAATTACAAGTAGGTATTTCACTGATTTCTTTTACAGTATTCTTCGGTGTTCTAGAGTTTACCTGGGAAAATGCATTATCCGGTAACATTACAATAATTCAAGTAAGTCTTGGGTACAAATCATATTGTACAAACTCATTTTTGGTTTTGTTTTTTTCTTTTCAGACTACATGGTGGGGATTTCTGAGTATCTGGGTTTTTTTGTTTGAACTAAAGTATTTAAATCTTAGAAGTTTGGTTGAAGTGGTGCATGCCGAAAGCCCTTAAAATCCAACAAAAGCTGGTAAAACTGATAGAGAGGAACAGGCAGTCATCAGTTGCTTTAGCATCAAGAAGCTCTAGTTAATAGCTTGAGAGACAGATTTCTGGCCCAAGGCTTTCTGATTTTCATATGAGCAGGTAACAGAGAGCAAGGTGCACACTAATGTGTGGTCCAACTATAGTACTTGAACAACTGTTCCTGGGTGGACATCACAGTTCTAGTCAAGATATCTAAGGCCTAAATTCCCACAAGAGTAGCACTTTTTTCATAATTTTTGGTGACATGTGGGTGTATGTGTACTTCTTATACCTTGTATTTTACAAGGTACTCTAAAAAAAATTCCTGTGGCTTTCAGTGAGATACAAATGTTACCAATGAGAATATATTTAGAAGTAAATGGGTAATAAAGAACAATTTTAATGCTTTTTCTAGAGTTGGTCTAAAGTTGCTCTCTCAGCACATATGTAGCGTAAAAAACCACAACTATTTCTCCAACACAAATCTAAACTGAAAAGCAGGAGTGTGGGATTAGCATCAGACTCTAGTCCTATTCCTACAGAAAAGGTAGAGTAACTCCTAGTAGATATCTGTCCGCATTTTATCCTACACTTCTAACAACTTTATTGCACAGTATAGATGTAGTTTTTTCTGGGAGGAAAAAGATTTGTAGATGTTTTCCTAAGAGGTTTTTGCTTCATAAAATTTGACCCAGTGTCACAGAGAATTGTCCTGCTCAAAGCTGGGCTGAGGTTTGCAAAACAGAAGAATCCTGTCAGAACATGGCAGGAAAAAACATCCTTGTAACACAACTACAGGTAGTTGTCCTTTTAACTTGTTTGTTGAGTGTGTAGGTATGACCAAAATTGGATGAAAGTATGAATATATACAACTCCCCCAGGAGAAATATGTCATTCAGTAGTGTTTCTTGAGGTGTCTGGGCCTGTCTAAATAGGAAAATATACCCTCTTAACTATACTGCTGTAATCCCCCATGGGGATGTAAGGAATAAGTGTATCCATGAAGGCACTTATACTTACGGCAGTAAATTTCTCCGGGTAGACAAACCCCTCAGGTTTTGCCTGTAATAGGAAATTTCAGACCTGATATTCATAAGACATAATTGATGAAGTTGCAGCACAAAGACAACACAGCTGCTTTACCTTAGGGGAAAGAGCAAAAGGCCCTGTTTGTTGCTTTACAATATATCCCAACATATAAAGGACTAACATTGCCTTGTTTGTTATCACGTTGTGCCCTTTCAGTGCTCTGTAGACCTCGGTTTTCTTTGGATTAGACATTGGTTATTTGAATCAAACTCAACTGACCTGGTTCATTTCACTCAGCTCCAAGAAGTAGCCCACGCTCTTCCCATCCCTGTGGTGTAAGGATACTGTCAATAAAGTATCAGATTTTGCCAACGAAGACTTATCACATGTGAGGAGAATTATACTAAGATCTCAAATGTGTGCAACCTATCTATTAAAGCAGACGTACAAAAGCGCTCTGTTTCCTTAGCTAGTCAGACATTACACAGACACGCTGATCCTATTAGTCTGAATTTCCCTAAATTTGTGTATCCAGAGCTATCTTTTGGAGGCTTCCAAACACATTTCACCTCTTGCCTGACTATATAGACACATTATAACTTTTCTTTTTCCAGTGGTGGAACAAGCTCTTGCCTTTGCCCAGAACAGAAGGACCTTCATTGTGATCACTTACGAACTATCATAAGTAATGAGCACAGTTATTCTAGTTGTTACCAATGAAAAAAATAATAAGAATTCACTAGAAGTGATGGCAAGACATGAAGCATATTTTAATTTAGCAAATGCACAAACACTGCCATAAAACATCAGTAGCTTGAGGTCTTCTTTAGAAATGAGCTGTCAGAAGGGATTAAAAAAAAAAAAAAGAGCAGTTAGTATCAAAAGGGCGTTGTCTGACCTGATAGTTTTACAGACTTTTTATCTGTAGTACATAAGTCCTATTTAGGACTAAGAGTCTTTTAACCTGATCAGTATTCTTGCCATCAGAGAATAAATACACACTTTTTACATTGAGCTGAATATGAATGTGGCTGCAGAGAATTTTTCAGCTTTCACTCAGCTGTTTACTCCCTCTTTTCTTCCTCCATAAAACAAGCAACTGAGCAGACTCCCTTGGAACTAACAGTGATGGATATAATTAATTACCTGTATAATCTAAAATTAAACAAATGAAAATCTGTAATATAGTTGTTCTGGTTTCAACTACAGCTCAGCTCCATTCCAGTTCAAGATAATGTTTAGTCCTTTAACCATTTTCAGTCCCAGTTTAAACTGCTACAGGTCATTTTTAGAGATTTATATTCTGCTCCTGAACTGTCAGTCCCTGGATACTCTAAATGTTTGCATCTCATGCTTCAATTTCTCTTTATGTAAATCTGTATTACTACTGACCACGTCTAACTTTAAGGTGCCTTAAGACTGAGGGTGAAGATTTCTGGAGAGTGTAAAAAAAAAGCAAGATCTGACAGCTGGCAGAAACAGCAGTCCCAGCCTAACAGTCACAGTCTGGGTCTGAAACAACAAGCCACCATCTAAGTCAGGAAAAGAACAGACCGAGCAGACTTTCTGCATAGAAACAGGTCCATGGATTCAAGCTTTGAAATC
Organism: Neodrepanis coruscans; assembly: GCA_013400695.1. Taxonomy (NCBI): domain Eukaryota; kingdom Metazoa; phylum Chordata; class Aves; order Passeriformes; family Philepittidae; genus Neodrepanis; species Neodrepanis coruscans. The sequence continues at coordinate 10,331 of VYZS01053607.1, read as the reverse complement.
CTCTCTTCTTCAGATGAGCTTGGACAAATCTAAAACCATTCACTAACTCATAGGTGTGAGCGAGGTGATTCTTGACTTCTGCCAGAGACAGACACCCGGCATAAGCCTTCCTGAACAAAAGGGCTGGAAGGGACCCAAGATTACCCTGTATGTCCTCAAAGCAGGATTGCCTACACTAGTGTTGTTCATGAAAGATGCTTGTTCAAATAGTTCTTTAAATTGCCAGTGCTGACAATTCCTAACCATTAGCAATGTCTGCTTCACTCTCCTTGTTAAAAGGACTGTTTGCTCCGATATCTAACCTAAATCATATTTGTCGTTCATCATAATTTTTTTCTGCTGGACATTTTCCAGCTGGCACACACCCTTCATGAAGTCTTTTGCCCAAAGCCAGGTAGCATACTCCAGCTGAGGTATTTGCAGTGCTGAGCAGAGCAGAAGGATTATTTCTTATGTTTTCTAATCTGTATTCCTGCCTAGCGTATGTCAGGAGAGTGTGTTGCAACACCATATTGTTGATTTGTGTCAAGGTTTAATCTAGGAATAAACTCCTATTTTCTTTTCCATAAAAATACCCCCATGTCAGCCATCATGGTTATCCCACAGCTTGTGCTTCTGCAACTGGTCATTCCCCACTGAATTTGCTTCCTAGAATATGTCCCTTTTGAATATTACCCTATTTTTTCAGACATTTTATGCAGTTAGTCAAGGTAATTTTGAATTCCAATCCTGTCCTCAAGTATCCATTCTTTCTCAACTTGACATTTTCCGCAAATTTAATAAGCGTGGTCTTCTTCGCATCTAGATCATCGAAGAAAATATCAAATATAACACAAATAGAGCAAATTCTTGCAGAATTCTATTTGTGCATTTGTTAGATTGAGGGAATCATGGCAAAGCAATCAGTAAAAGTTAGTAGGCAGATGCATTTAATTGTTACAATTATCTTGTTCTGTAAGTCAGCACACTTGGACTTGAATGCAAACAATTCAAATTCAAGCCCTGTGGTTTAAAAATCCAAGTATGATTGCATCATTTCTTAACTGAGCAGTCTGTTTCACAAGAGACCCATTTCAAAGCTCATTGTAGCTAATGAATAGCTCCTCTAAATTTCAGTGGTCCATGAATCAGGTTTGAAAAAAAGGCTAAACATCCTTCACTGACACTAAAATAAAGTTCTGCAGAAGTCAGCATTTGTTTTAAAAAATATTTTAATTAATTAAATTAATGAGTCAGCAAAACTGACCAAAAATTGCTTTTTCTCAAGCTTTGTATTTTCACCAAATGATCAAGAAATAAATCTAACACGTTTCAAATTTATTATGCAAATATCCAACAGTAAATTAATAACCCACTCAAACATAATTGCCAAAAAAAATCTCCACATTGGTTGATGTGGGTCTGACTGGAACATATCT
>VYZS01053606.1:22523-39768 GCA_013400695.1 Neodrepanis coruscans | reverse complement strand
CCCGCTGCCGCGCGCCGCTCCGAACGTCCTAGAAGGGGGCGGGGCCACTCCCCCCCCCAAATCCCAAATCCTTCTCCATCCTCCCCCCAGCCCCGCGGGGCGGCAGGGAACGGCCTGGAAAAGTCGGGGTTCACCCCCCCCGCCCCCCCTTCCATTTCCCGCCGGGAGAACCGTCCAGGATCGGAGTGTGGGGCGGTAGCCGCCTCTCCTCCCTTTGACCCCCTGTCTCTGCCGCGTAGCCGCGGGGCGGGAGGCGCGGGGGTCCCGTGCAGTTGTGTGGGTGTGTAGTTGTGCAGGGATGCGGGTGTGCAGGAGTGCGGGTGTGTGTCTGTTCGGGTGTGCAGGGGTGCGGGTGTGTGGCTGTCCGGGTGTGCAGAGGTGCGGGTGTGTGGCTGTGCAGGTGTGTGTGCGGGTGTGCAGGGGTCCGGGTGTGTGTCTGTGCAGGTGTGTATCTGTGCGGGTGTGCAGAGGTGCGGGTGTGTGTCTGTCCGGGTGTGTAGGGGTGCGGGAGTGTGTCTGTGCGGGCACCGCCGTCCCCCCGGGCGGCCCCGCACCCCAGTCCGTCTGGCCGGGCAGGCTGGGGCCGGGCGGAGCCGGGTGAATCACGGCTCTGGGATGCTCTTGAAGACGTTCCGCCTGCTCGGGGAAAACGACGCGAGTTCTCACGCTGCTGGTTTCAGCCTGCGAGGTCAACAAAGCTCTGCCTCTCGGTCTGTGCACTCGTGTCCGGTAAAGAGCCGAGGGATCGAGTCCAAGCGGCTCAGCAGACCTACATAGCTATGCAGTTACTTAAGGATTTAAGTGCTAATAGTAGACACGAGGCGGACGCCTGTGCTGTTGGGTTTGTAACAGCCCAAAGCCCAAAACCTGCTGGGATTCGCTGCCTTAGCGTGGCCTTCGCCGGCTCATCTGGGAAATCTCGGCTGATGTTCAAAGGACACCGCAAGAGACGTCTTTGCACACACATTTACACATCCTGCATAAAGGCTTTGATATGTACACGGCTCATTATCCCCAGCAGCTCCGTGATTGCAGCGTTTAGCAGGGCGGGTATTTTTATATCCTGAATGACCTGATTGGGGGCAGGGAGTTAAATGCAGGTCTTCCATGTCTCAGGAGAATGATCTGCATCCCATGTGTTCCAGACTAGGCTTCTAAAACTTTCTTCTTGGAGCTGATCCACTTTTGAGGATATAAATACCAAGTGAAGCTGCATGTTAATACTGCACAGTGATGTAAGCATGAATCTAGGCAATCTCCCTGCTCTATAGAATTTATTTAAGGAATAAAAAGGATGTTGTTTCTGCAGCAAAAATTCACCCCAGGTGTAACTTCTTGGCATTTTTCTGTTGGTTATTAGATGTACCCCAGACTTCTATCTTGATCAACAGCTGTCTGACTTTTGGAAATTGTCTAACCTGCTTTTCTCCTGGTTGAGCATCCTGAAAAACACTGGCTCACATAAATTAGATATTGCAATGCTTAGGTCTACTTGCTTAATCAAAGATCCTCATGCTGAATTTAATATTCCTTGCACCTGTTACCCTGCAGTTTGACCCAGACAAGCAAATCTGATTGAATTGGGGCCTACAGGCTTGATTTTGTTGCAGCATTATGTTTTTAGGGAATTTTCAGTATTTCATAATCTGACAAGGAGATACATTAAGTATAAATATGAAGCATCATGTAGGACACATCAAGGAATTGAAATTACAGCTTGTTCTGGTGCAGTTCCTGCATCAGTATCTGCATTGGTACAATGACTTACAGGACTCTGCCCTTCTAAATCCTGGTGCTCCAGCTCTGATCCAAGCAGTTGGCCAAAATACAGGATCCTGCAGGTAATTTTAATTAGAAGGAAAAACTAATCGTGGTGTTAGCAAGAACATAAAAGGGTGTATAGATGAGCTGCTGCTCAGCCCACAAGAGAAGTCAAACTGTGAGGGTGAGGTTATTTGCTCACAGTTCTAAGCCATTGAAAAACCTGGATTTCAGCCAACAGTCAGGCTGGAAAGTTCTGCACTTACGTCTGGGTCACCTTTTTGGTACTTACTCTGGCTGCATTTTTTTTTCTGTAATTTCTTTGAGTTTGATTTTGAGGTGCCTCTCCATGCATTTCTTTTCCTTTCTCTCAAAACACTTGTACAAAATAATGTGCACCAAAATGCTTTCTTGAGTATGACATGTTCCTTTCTTTGCACAGTGACTATGATTTCAGTGATCTGACAGCTGCTTTGGTTGTCTGCTTCCATAAAGCAGCTTAATGGCTTTTTAGCACGATCCTAGTGAAGTGTGGCAGTTACACCCAAGCATAATGATGTAACTTGCGTGTTTTCTTAGATTAAAAATACTCCTGGTATAGTATAAATTCTATAGGATGTGCCTCTTAGGCTGAAACCCTCTCATATTCAGATTCCATTGACTGAAATGCTTTCTAACATTTATTTGCATTAAATAACTTCTGTATTTTAGAGAACTACTAAACTATTAAAATATATGGAAATCTGCCCAAGCATTTTTCCAGTTTTTCCTATTAAATTTGTGTGCTCTGCTTTTGAGAAGTCCAGAATTTTAAGGGTGCCACTTTTATAAAAATATTCAAGATGTTTAAGAAAACATTTTCCTTTTTAATCTCCTGATTAATGTGAGTCCAGTGGTTCAGACTTAGGGATATATGTCATTTCAAGCATGTAAAGACCTATGGAAGGTTTTGCATATGTCTGCAGGATCATGTGCCTTTATACTGTCTAATCTAGCAGTCACATCATTCTGTTTTCTCTTTTGTGGTTGTGTTATTCAGCTTTCAAAAGCAGAGTGCATTCTTTTGTCAAAGTTGTTTGAGAAGTGCACTGGGAGGATGTAATCACATACCAAACCATCTAAGTTTTCCCAGCTCTCCTTGCCTGTGTAAAACAAATATTTTCTTCATACTTGTGAATAACCTATATTGGTTTTGTTCTGTTGTGCAGTGAGGGCTGGTGAAGACAGACACGTTGTTCCTATGGTTACTCTATTTTAACTGATCCTGATTTTGTATTGCTTCACTTTTAGGCAAAAAAAGAGGCTGGTTCCAAGCTTGGTTTGTGTCAGAGTTAATTTTGGAAGAAAACCTCAGCAATACAGATCCATTTTTCAACCAAGAGATTGTGCTGGTTTTCATTGGGACAGAGTTGATTTTCTTCACGGTAGCCAGCATGTAGTTATATTTTGGGTTTGTGCTGTGCACAGGGCTGATAATGTAGACATATTTTTGTCATTGCTGGGCAGTGTTTGCACAACACCAAGGCCTTTGCTCCTCACATGGCCCCAGCAGTGAGGAGGCTGAGGGGGCACAAGGAGCTGTGAGGGGCCCCAGCAGGGACAGCTGACCCCAGCTCACCAAAAGGACATACAGCCTTCCCCTTGCATTTGTTTGTTTCTTAAGGATTAGTCCCATACTTGTTCTCTATGTACATTTGCACCCTCACAGAATCTTTAGTTACACAATTTCATAGAACTCCTTGCTATGTGACAATTACAACATTTAAAAAGAATGGAGTCCAAGTTGTCCAGAAGAAAGTTGTTTAATGTTCGAAGTATTGAAATAACACCCAGGAAAAATGGGTTTTATGCTTGATTCTATCAAAGGCCTCTTCTGTGTTGCTGAATAAGCTATTTTTTAAAGACACAAAGAAATTAAAAAGACATTTGCATAGCAAATTCTAATTCCAGCCTTTAACTAACTTTTGAGTTTTTGGTGTTGTAGCCTTAATGCTTTTATAACATTACTTTATAATTAATATTGTTTGAGTTCTCACGCAGTTTTGTCATGTTATCTCAGTGCTTCAGGGTTTACTTAAGCAAAACAAAACAGCAGCAACTGAAATAGCCTAAACAGTAGATTCCATAAGACTGACATAAGTAGAGACATATGGTAATATAAATCTAGTTTGCTTTAACTCATAGAATTATGCATGTATATTCTGTGTTATCATAATGAAATGTAAAGCCGGCGAGGGATCTCTGGCTCAGAAAAGCTTTGTGCTTTCTTAGAACTGTTTCCCAGACTGTCTTCTTTCCTACTTTCTCATGTCTTTCTGGAAGCTGAAGTGATCATAAGATCTGTAGGTCACAAAAAAGGTGATTCGTACAAAAAGTAGGATCAACAGTCACTTAGAAGGAATATTTTTGCGGTGAAAAAACTACTTAAGAGGCAGAGAACAAAGTAGATCTCATACAGTGTAGTTGTATTGTAGAACTGCAGGTGGCAGACTGTGTGTACACATTCCTTGTTTCTAAAAGTTTATGGTTCTTGAAGTATGTGTCAGGGACTGTGAAACTGTTGCTCTCTGAAGGAATTCTAAAGGGACTTAAACTGTTGAACAAGAATATATTTGTTATAGCACACCAATAATTCCACTACTAACAAATGCCAATTATAATTTACATTATATAAGCTGCATAGGAAAGCTGAGAGAATGAGCATGGAAAGGCCTGGATTCATGGAAAGTTAACAAGGCCTCAGAATAATTGTTTAATCTTACCATAAATTACTTTATATGCTGTTTGTTACAAAATTAATATGTGAAGTTTATAACAACTACAATTTGATATTTTAAATTGGTCCTCATCTTAATGTTCTCTTGTGACTGGAACAAGGGATATTGTCTTTATAGTTTTAGGTCTTAAATCATGTTTTACACTTTCCCAGAATAAATGCGTAATTATGCACTTCTTAGATGAAATTATATGTGCAAAGCAAGCATTATACCTATGCAAACTATGCAACACAGGACACTTTGTCTTCCACCAAGTTAAAAGTGTTTCTTCTGGTTCTGCTCCTTGCTTTAAGAGCATTGCAAGATGACTGCAGTACCTGTTTGCTGAACTGTGTGCAGTGTCTGTCCAGCATGGGACCAAAAAACCAGGACACACAGTTGGTTTGGAGAGTGACAGTAGAATGTCATGTCCAGCAGAACTCCTTAATTCAGGAAATCTTCCTTAAGTCAGGAACAGTTATGAGAAATGTGAGATTTGGAGGAAGGACAAGAGATACAGTAGCAGCTTTAACTTTTATTGTTTATAGTTAAGAGCTTTGTTCTACTTGTAGGCATAAGTTCCAACAGATCCTCATTCAGAAGGACAAGAGGCTTGGAGAAAAAGCCCTTTCAGAGGGCAGGAGGTTTGACTAAAAATCCTCAGACAAAAACCTAGACTTTCCATGAAGATATTAAAAAATTATAGTGATGTAAAGTCTCATCATTAGAAAAATAACTACATAGAGCCTCAGCATCAACAAGCTTGGAAATAAACCTGATACTTTCTTCCCTGTATATATTCAGGTTCTAGGAGCTGGATTCAGTGTAACAGTAAAGATTGTGGGTTTAGTACATCTAACAGCTAAATGCTGCTGCATGTTTACTGGCAGGTTAGGGTATGCATGGAGCACTTACCTTATTTTCTGTGAATTGTAGATTTGGTGACGAAATAATCCTTCAAGCCACCTTCTGAATAATGGAACTGAAGACTCTAAAGTCTTAAATCTAAATTGAAACTGGGAAGTTATATATTATTGGTAATTATGTCACAAAGCACGTATTCTGTGCTTCACTAACGTTTTTGATGCAGTTGTATTTATTTTTTAAATTACTGGACACAGATGCCTTTGTGGACTTAGATAATTAGGACATGACAGAAAAGTTGATAGCAGGAAATTACTTTTTGATTAAATAGACACACAGAGGGTAAGTTTTATTCCTGGATTTTAAGCTGGTAAGCAGAAAGATTACATGCTTTGGGATAAAGGTTTTATAAAAAGAGATTTATATATAAATAAGTTAGCTTTGGGATCAAATTTCTCAAGTGACTTCAGCAAAAGCAAAAAGAAAAATGTTGGAAAGGCCTTCATCCTCCAGGAACACTTTCAAAGCATCTAGTTCTTAATAAGCACAGTTCTCAGAAAGAAAGAAAGAAAAAAAAAAACCTTTCATAGAAAGGTTTACCTTAAAAATCAGAAGCTTGAAGGAAGGAGTAAGAGCAATCTTATGCGATCACTTACACTTTCAAATTTAGTTGTGAATGGAATTAACAACTATAAAACATAGTTTAACATAGTTTACAACTATGATAAAGTAGGTTTACTAAGCACTGATAGTTGGAATCAGGGTGAACGAGGTTTAAAAAAAACAATTACATTTTTTTTTTGAGAATACTGAGCATGCAATAACTTCAATCATTCCACCTCTAAGAGGGCACAGAGATGGGAAGAATTGAATAATCTTGCAGAACAACTGCTTAAATTGCTGTTAATCTCATAAACCTGATTCTAGAAAGAATTTGCAGTGAGGACTTTTAGTTAATTACTAAGTTTGGATTATAGCTCAAAAGTAGGCCTGGTATCATACAGCCTGGGATCTGACCAGTATGAAGGGAGTTGTGTGGAAAAGATCCTGTAAGAAGACTTGGCCAAGGGTTTCTGATTTCATTTTAGGAGCTGCATGGCAGCCCTTGCCCTTGGCTTTGATCCTTGCCTGAGCTGGGCTGTAGCTGAGCCTGGGTTTAGCCTTGTATTTTGCTGATCCTAGCCTTGCCTTGGAGACCTGACTTCTGTCCTTGTCCTTGGATTTACCTAATTTTTACAGATTTGTGTGACAATCATTGAGCTACTGAGTGAAGTATCACTGGACTATGGGTCTGCTACACTCCTAGAAGTTTCAGATTTTGTAACAAAGGTTCAGCAAAGGTTTTAGAAGTCACAGAAATTTAAAAAATCTGCAAGTTCAGGTCCCACAGTTTTTAGGAAGGGAGATTGTGAGCATTTAAAATAGATATCCATAAGGTTGATTCTTTCTAGTATTTCAAACATAGGATGTGGTCCTTACTTTTTCACTCTGCACTTGTACGAAAAAGGCAAGAAATTAATTTAAATCTGTCCATATGTTCTGGGTAGACTCTTTAGTACATGGTTGATAGATATATTTCAGACAATACTTTGATTTTATTAGTGAGATATTGTTAAGGAAAAAGACAAGGTACTGAAATTATGGAGTATTTTCAAATAATCACAGATTAAGGCTTCACAGCTATCCATGATGAACACCCTGCTTAGGCACAGTTTAATGTTATTTTCTTGCTGTGTCAGACAGATGAAAAGATTTATTTCTTGTGAAGAAACAGGAGAACTCTGAATCCTAGCTTCCTCTCCACAAAAGAATCCTGAAAATAGTAGCAGTGAGATATTCTGATTAAAGCTGACTGTGAATAGGTACTTTGAGAAATTTTGTCAAGAGCTATGTAAGTACTTGATTAATCATATACAAATTTATCTGTGGGCTACAGGAACCAGGCATCGTGAATTAGATGGAAAGTCGGTTTTCATCTCTTTCAAAGAGATGCTTCCTGCCATACTCAAGCAAATCTTCTGATGTAACTTGGCTCTTTATACCGAAATCCTGCTTTGCAGTCGGCTGAGCCGAGGGTATTCTTAGCCAGTTAATGTGCAGGTCACTACAATGCAGCTGCTCTACACCGTGAAAGTAGGACAGACTACAGTTACTAGAAGTCACCAGGTTATTTCTCAACCGGAGGGGAGCTAGTTAATACTTCCCAGGAGATACCTCTGTCCTTTTTCCCACGTCATTGACAAAACAAAAGAAGGAAGAAAACCCCTCCAGAATGGCTCTTTCAGCTCTGCAGGAGCTGCAATGACTCTCATGGTTGACAACCTTAAAACTGTTTCAGATGCTTACAGCCCAGAATGTCTTCATCTCGACTTTATTTGGATTAGAAATGTCTGGAAAAAATCAAAATACTTTTATTTTGTCAAATTCAAGGTACTTTTTAAATGTCTAGTGCTTAAAATAGAAGCAACAAGTTGACTCTAACCAGTAAAGTTCTTTACTATAAGAGTATGAAAAAATTACAATAGAATGCATTGTCTGTGTCTTGTCTTTGCTGTCCTTAACAGTAGATCTGTAAAGCTAAGTTGCAGAAAGGGGCGTTAAAAGATTGGGATAGTAAAATGAGGGATTTTTCCTCTATTCTTCCTCAGGGCATAGCTGCTCTTTCTAATGACTTACCCAAATTGTATTTTCTTAGACCATTTGTTCAAAATTAAATACTTCTCTTACCTGTGGTTCTGTAGAACTGTTCAAGTTTGTTTCATCTGACAGAAATACAGCTCTGAATTTATACCAAAAATAACCAAGATGACTTGGCTTCCTTCTCCTTAGTTGTCTGAGACAGAAAATTCCAGCGGGCCATTCTTTTCTCTATAAACCTCTGTGTTTACATTCCTATTACATTATTTAATTTGCATATTATTTCCATCTTGATGAATTTCCCAGCATGTCACTGATTTTGTGAGAATAAACATAACTACAGGTCATATGAGAAGTATTCCCAACTCTGCTGTGCAATTTCATAGAATTAATTCATGAAGTAATAGTGATACACCTGGCATTCTAAGTACCTTTTTAAATTGCCTTCACTCATCTGTTCTCACTTTTGGAACTAGAGCCATAATAATTCTGGCCAAAAAGCCAGAATTACTGATTAGTCAGAGCAAAACAGACCTCTTTCGGAAGCATATCTAAATATATCAAGAGATTTCTTTGTCCCCAGATGTACAACTTTAGAATATATCAGTATAAAAGGCATAATCAGAGTCTGTTGCTTCACCTGCATAATTAGGATCTTCAGCTACAAACACGTATTTTCATTGTCAAGTAGCCCAGATTTTAACAAAAGCATGAAATGTGTCTTACTGTATTCACTAAGATAAATGTTATCTTTGTAAGCCATCCTCTGGGTTTGTTTAATGAAAAGCTCATCATCTTGGTTTGACTGCTACATGGAGTAACTCTGTCCTACATAGGCAGCAGTTTTAAAGTGCTCATTAGTGAAGCAAAGCAAGAAATTATTACACAAGGTAGTGTAGAGTCCTCCTTGTAAGTGTTAATGCTGGCAGTACAAAGACAGCTTAGTTAATGTTGTACTAGTAGCAAATGGGAATGATGCAAGGACATTACGTATGCCACTAGTGTTCCGAAGCATGTACTATTAGCATCCCAAACAAGGCACTTACAAAGAGTGTAATTGGATAGCTGATGAATTGAGAATGCTTCTTCACAATTTCTTTGATTTGCTTCTCTTCCAAATTTTCTCTTTGGTCTTCCTTCAGGTTTGGGATAATCTTTGTTCTACAGTCATGGTGTTCCCCATAAATGAAATATGTGAATTTTAAAGACAGCACAAATGGTTGAATAGCAAGGTTTATTTGAAATTAGGAGTTAATATAACTGTAATAGAAATTCTTATCATTGTTGACTACCTGATAATGCAGAACTGGTGTTTTATACCTATTCTGTGCTCCAACAAATGCAACAACTAAAGCAATTATACTGTTTCAATGTGTATTTCCCCCAGCTTTCAAAACCCTCATGGAGCATAGCAATACAACATATGAACAGCAAGAGGGAGTTTATAATGCAGAAATTCATTAAGTTTGACCTTTTCCTTTAAATGTTACACATACTAAACCGAAATACAGCAGGGGTGCTGTATTGTGCAGTACACATTCATTCTGTGCTATACAAAGTTCAGTCAGTGGTTATTACCCAGCCAGACAAATTTGCTGCTGAAGGTAGAGACACTGTTACATAAGATTATGCACCTATGCTCCCACCCCTTCCTGTAATATGTTCACTTGACTTCAGCCAGCCATGGGTCAGAAATGTTCCATTCAGGAATATTTATCATTATCAATGACAGCAAGAGACCCTGGAATGAAGGTGACATTTGTACTGCTTGTCTTTGCCTTTCGGAAGAAGCTGACCCCAAACTGACCAGTCCTAGAGACCACCAGCAGGAGCAATGTTACTAGAGAAATTCCAGTGATAGACCTCACAGTTGGCATGGGATCAGCTTTAGTCATCCTGTGCCTAAATCCATGATGGTTGGAGTGCAGTTGTGTTTGTCAAGTCAGTCATTCCCAGAATTCAGCTTGTTCAGATCAGTCACAACCTCAAGTCTGATTCTGTCCAGAGATCACACTAGAAGGCTTGAGCAGTCTCAGGCTGTACTTAAGAATCTCAGCAGTGTTTTAGCCAGATTACTTGGAATCAATGATTTGTTAACTGCCTCCTTGGAAAGTTTTTCTTGCTGGAATAGAAACTGTTGATGAGCAACTATTTCAGCCTGGAAGGCAGGAGTCTCCTCAGCCATAGGCTAATATTCAGTTTGAACACTCAGTGTTAATAAGGATACATAGAGCTGAAACCTCACTGCATACATACCCAAACAAACACTTGACAGAGGCATATGTATTTTAAACTGAGTGAAAAAATACAAATAATTTTTCTTGAAATCATAGGACAGAGAAATATTATTTCAAATATATCATTAATACTCCAGTATATATTTTAGATTTTAACTTCTGTCCAATTTCTTGGTTAAGATGAAGATAACATAGGATGAATAGTTTAATCAAGAGGAAATCAGTAGGATTTTTAATGTTGTCAGGTTAGATTGCATTATAAAGCAAGAAAACAAGATTTGATTTATTATCACTAATTAATTTCTCATGTACATTCTGAAACATCTCGGAGATGAAATTTTGCAGTTATGACAAAATAGCAAATACTGGAGATTTTCACTCTCCTTTAATTGAAACACTACCTGTACAGGAATACTCTGAGGTAACTCTATAATTTTAAAAATAAGTTTGAGATTTCTCTAGAGGAATTAGAGGTTTTGGCTTAGTTGATATAACGATGAGACTAATATAAATTTGTTTATAATCCCTTCAAATCAAAGTAATACCACAGGGAAACACATTTTATTGAAGGGACATGCTTTAGCATAAAATCCCTCCTGTTGATCATTTAGCAGAAACCAAGTCTGAAACCACCTAAAGCTGCAGATTTCCAATTTAAGATAGGCTCCTATTTCATGTTCCTTTTTAAGTTATGCTTAAACAGCCCCCTTTATTCACCTCTTTTGAATAAAGACCACAAGACTCTTGTGTCTGGTTACTAGCTGGTTTTATTTTGCCCACAATTTTCTCCTGTCACAGCTGTGGGAAGGAAAGAAGACAAAAAACAGAATAAATTATAATTTAAACTGACTAGAAAGATTATGATGAAATTGTGTTTGAATTTTCCAAAGGGTAGTGATGGAAAGAAATGTGCTGTAGCTACATTTCATCTTACATTAGAAAAGCAACTAATCTTCATGAGCTAAGTCTGGCAGTAAAAGAATCACTGTCATCACTCATCTTTCTGCAGGATTTATGTAGGTAACCTTCAAACCACACTTTTTTAAAAATAAAATCAGCCCATCACTTGGTTTAGACATGCAGCAAGAAAAGGAGAGTAGAGAGAAACTGAACAAGACTCCTTAAGCATGGAGCAAGTAAAGACAAGAGCCAAGAATGTCTTATTCTGACAAAACTTGTATTGAAGGCTGACTGGGTTTGCTGTGGGGCAAGGAGCCTCCTCATGTCTTGTTTAAAAACTATGATCCTGATCCTTCACGTCAAAGGAGAATCTATAATAATTTATCCTTACAGAAGGTAAGTAAACACTACCTACTCAAAACAGGGATTTGTATTGATATTACACAAAAATAAATGATAATGTTAATGCTAAACTTACAGAATCACAGGGGTTTTGAGGCTGGAAGGAACCTTTGGGAGTCATCTCATCCCTCTCTGCTCGAGCAGGGCCACCTGGAGCAGGTTGCTCATTACTATGACCACTGACAGCTGCTCTGAAATGAAGTAATTGATGGGTCTGTAATTGCATCGCTTTGCACTTACAGCAAGTGGACCACAGCCCTTCTCAAAATGAATGTTAAAGGTGAACTTTCTGTAGAAGCAGCTGATTCCACCCTGGATCTTCCTCAGCTCAAACAGCACAAGGAGCAGAAGTAGAACATACCTTTTTGTGAAAGGAGGGTGACTAAAGTACATTGATGGACTGTTTCTGAATGCAAACGAAGATAGTAGCACCCTGGCTTGTAAGAATAATCCATTAAAGCCAAAAAGAAGCTTAGGAAGTATGTTAATAACATGCTAATGTGGATTCCTCCCTGGTGCTTGTGCTAGTGATGCAGTGGGCAAAGGGAGGAATAAGGGTTTCTGACTGCCCTACCACCCCTCTAAGTGCTGGGACACGAGGGTGTAGCATCAAGTCGGTCTAGTTTGCAATGCTGTTAGAATTCACCAGATGGGGCTAACACAGCAAATATAAATATTGTCTATAGAAGTCATACTGAACAAATATATAGAGATGTGTAGGGAGAGCAATATATACTTGTGTATATGGCATAGGAGTTTTAACCTTATAAAAGTTCTTTGGAAATCCCTGCATGCCAGTCCATCTATCAAATGTCCTTGTCTGTGTCAAATAACTGGATCAGAAAGTTAGTATTTGAAAATTGAAAGTAATTGGCTGTGAAAGATGTCAGACTGGTGCTCTCTGCATTTTACCATGTCTTTAGGAATCAGTCCTACCGTTTTTATTGTTGAAAGGGATTAAAATACATGAAGATTTAGTATGCATCTACCCTATATTCGATTTTAGCATGCTATACCTACTCATAGAAAGAAAAATGACAGTGAACAAATAGACTTCAGATGGCATTTAGCTCAACCAGCAGAGCAGCTATTGGAAAATTACTTAAATCTTATTATACTTAGAACTCAGCCATAGAAAGGCAGAGGCAAAAGACAAGGAATGTCACAGGAATGTGCATACTTGATTACATCTTACATAATAACATTATATTGTATCAGCTGGATAAGGATGATAGTTTCAGATAAACCAGAAAAGCAGGGACCTAAAAGTCTAGTCTACACAGGTAGTCTTTTAAACCACAGGTTTCTTTGGCAATTCCATCACTTGCTTTATGTAGGCAGCAAGAGAAGGAGAATAGAGAGAAACTGAACAAGTCTCATTAGGCATGGAGGAAGTCAGACTTCTATTTAGACAGGCACTTAGGCTGCTGAAAGCCTGGATACTGATAATTTTTTAAGATGAATTAAAATTTTTGTGTGATGAAATTATAAGGTACATATGGTAATAACATAAGAAGACATTTGTCATAGCAATAAAAACCCATTCTCCTCAGTCAACCTCTCTTTGTCTTGCAGATGACAAAACCCTATCTTAAAAAAATTATCCCACTTTGGTGGAAAAAACTGTATTGGGGAGTATTGTTTAAACAGTTACACAGAATTTTCCAGTTCCTAGGTATGAGTTCTGGACACCAGATGGATGATGAAGACTTGTGAGTTTAACTTATGCCCTTCTTGACTTGCAAATGAAAATCAACGACCATAAGGAAGCCAGAACATAACAATGACCAGAATGGAGCCAGCACATAATTCAGGGAAATAAGCTCTCATTTCTTTAAATGTGCCATGATTCAAGTAGCACTGAATGAACAGCCTGTGCTGTAGCCAAAGCTCCCGTGCTTCAGTGAGCTTAGAGAAAAACTCATAAAAAGTCCCATTAGACAACCATTTATCTAAAGCTTCAATGCTTCATCTAAACCAATTTGGAGACAGTCATTCCAGCCAAGAAAATGAAATTATGTTTATGACACTGATGGAGGATCTCTTCCTATGACTAGACAGAAAGCAGAGAGACATTGTTATTCTGAAGCTCTCTGCAACCTTTGAGATAGTATTGTCTGATGTGAGAAAGGTGATAAGGAAATGTAGAATGTGCTAGCAAATTTTCAGTGCCTCTTTGAGGAATATACCAAAGCAACAGAGAAAGATCTCACCAGTAACTAGATAGAGAACCTGGGGGAGACTGAGAAAGCTGGGATAAATTTAAGATATCCATGCACATACCAGTCTTAAGTGCAAAATGTCCAGAGGCTCCTGATTCTGATCACCTTTTAGGCTGGTAATGCTTCCCTTTCCTTGGCTGTTAAAATCTGTTCTTCCCAAAGACACCCTTCTTAGCTTTCCTTATTTCTTCTTCTGCTTAGGGACTCTTAAGTCATGCACTAGCAGCCACTTTTCTTGCATGGATAACTGTTAACTAACTGTTGCTCACACCAAATACGGGTTCCTTGGCTGGCCTGCAACACCCATCAATAACCATGTATTACTGTAACCTGATAACCACAGGCTTCCCAATGAAAACCAGCTGAGTGAAATAGCTGGTTCTGATGGAAGAAAAAATAATTTCAAAATGCTTATTTACTAAATTTTTTTGTTTCTTAAATTACAAACATGCAAGAGTCTATTGCAGACTGCAGTTTAGGAGTGTTCTTGGCCTTCTCAGTGGCATTACATTCTCACACTGCAACACTGTCTAGAAATTCCAGTTTTGTAAGAAACTGAGTTGCTGCTGCTGGCTGACAATCAGATCTTATTTACTTACAGGTTTTTCATTCCTCAGCTGATTACAGCAGTACTGTATGTACAGATAATATGTCTTCCATATTTAGGGAGTTTTTGAGAAGTACATAATGCTGTAGCACATCTTAGAAACACCAGCTATTCGCAGACATATCTCCAGCTTTCCGTAGAATTTAAATTAAATACATTATCTCAGTCTTATCTTCAGAGAACATAATTTCCAGGACAACCGTGGCTTCAAGGTAATAACTGTTGTTGACAAGAACAGCACTCTTGGCTATGGAGGTAAGGGAGACTTTTGTGAGACAATTTACAGAGACCTGATTGTAAACAGCAAAATGAAGTTTTTCCAAAGACTCATTGTCATCCAATCCCAACTACAAAGGAGATTTATTTTACCTTGCCTTCTTCAATCCAAATGTATTTTTTTTAAATATCCATTTGTTCTTCAGTAATTTAACCCCCAACTATGAAAACAAAATGTTTCACATGCTCTTGCTCTGAGGGACGAGAGTACAAACAACCTGCAATGTATTCTAGCAGAGCAGAAATTTCCTTGATAACACCCTTTCATTTTGTAGTACATAATGCATTATCTCATGTATTTAATGTTAAATGTATGCAGTGTTTAAGAAGAGATTCTTAATATAAATAAGGAGTTATGAAACTATGTCATAAACAATATTTCTCATGATGAAAGCAAGTTGGATGTACTTACCATGTAAGTACTTGGAAACTTATTTACAACACTGCCACTCTTTTTCTTTCCCCCAAATTAAATGGAACTTGCATGCCATCCTCCTCACCAGCACCAAGCTTTTGACTTGTTCAGGTGTGTTGCTTACATATCTGTACACCTCTGCCTGTTAAGTCTCTTAAGCCAGTTTCACAATAAATGCCTTAACTGGTTTGGGCATCAGAAGTCCCAGAAAGACTTGACAGACCTACTATAGTTGACAGACAGTGCAGAGAGGGTCTCCTGATTTTCCTGCATCATAATCTGCAGGCAATGCATGCTGGAATAGATACTGTTTGCATGATGGAGTATGGGTGTAATCACCATCCCCTTTTTTTGGTCCCAGAAAAGCTGGTAAAAGCATCACTTATATCAATTGATGCACTTTTTTGGAAGCAACAGATGGCTTTCAAATTCAAGCATAGGAAAGTTTTTTTCGTAACTGTACTTGGATTAAGATTTCCTCATGGCCAGGAAAAGCACTATTAATATTACATTCTGAAAAGCTGCAGGACATTTGTTAGAAGTAAAGTCAGAATACAGCAGTGATTGTGACTGACTTCAGGTTATTGGTTGTGTGCTACATACAAAAATACAGGTGTCCATTTGGAGCTGTTCTCATGGGATAATTTCAGAACTATCATCACTGGTTATCTTGAAATAGAATAATTTACAAGGGGTACAGGGAATTTTTTCATAGCATTTGTCTCTGTAATCCCTTTTTCCCCTAGTATTTGATGAGCATTGTTGGGGGGGGTGTACAATGGTGTTCTTGTGTCTTGCAGCTGTGTTTTCCAAATGAGTATTTGTCTTGGATTCTCGGTGGAAACTCTCAGCAGCTTTTGTTGATGTTTCTTGTAAATCTTAAACACTACATCAATTCTTTGACTTTCTGCCCCACAATGTACTGCTGATAACCAGGTACTTGTTAGCTTTGTCTATTCTTTGGATCACACTCATTCCACCAGTGACAGATGGCCTGCTGTGGTTTCAGTACAGTTTGCATTCCACACAGTCCTCCTACCAAAGTTGCCTGCTTTCTTCTTCAAAGTGATCTATCCAATGTTGTCAGTGTGTCATGAATAAGACATACTGAATATTCCTGCTTGGAGCAATACTTTTTTTTTAATTTCGTTGTTGTTACATCCTCGTCTGTGAGGTTCTTGCACTTCTTGCTCTTCTTTGGTGACTGAAAATATTTGGACCTTCTCTCCTGAAGTCCATTCATGAAATTTCTGTATGAAAGAACCACTCTTGAGGTGATATTTTAAATAATTTCAAGTCTGCTGACCTACTTTATGTGCTTTTAGGAGGTCATCAATACCATCTGGCAAGGCTGGCTGATAAGCTGACAAGATCTGTTGATCATTATTGATTGGCTTTATCTTAAGAATTTTAAGCAAGTCTTCAATACCAGGCCTTTTGGAAGTCTAATTATCTGTACTTGTTCAGATATTCACTCAGATATATACTTTGTTCTGGAGGTCTTTGACTTTTTCATGTCTCTTAGCTACCTCTTACTAATATTTTGATGGTCAGCAGCATGACAGTTTTTAGCTGCAAACAAAATCTCTTTGAACTAAATTGACTTGAAACTAAATCCCTTTAACCACCTGGAGACTGAGTGGACTTCTTCAGCTGGGCTGATCTAGTGGAAACAAAGGGAGGTCCTGCTTCCCTCCAGCTCCACTCTGCATTCCTGTTACCTCCATTACATAGTCACTGTTTTTTGTTTAACCATATTCATTTCACATTTGCAGGGAGTGTCATTCTCTATCCATTTATCTTTCAGAAGTGGCTCATCACGAGTTCAGATGAGCACTGCTGCTGGTGAAGGAAGTCATAGCAACAGATAGTCACAGGCCAGAAAGAAGAAAGCAAGGCAATGTCTTTGGTAGAAGCCACGTTAGAGCAACACAGCTACAGCAGGAAACTCTACCTTGAAAGAGTTTCTTTATTATTATTATTGTTAATATAAGACGATCTAACTGTGCTTCTTATCTTCTCCTAGTTGCACATTCCCAACTCCTTTATTTTGGCTCTAGCAATTCTGTGACGAGTTGGAGCAGCCTGGTTGTTGATCAACACTCTGCTCACCTTAGAACCCATAATTTCTTTGTATTGTATTAGTTTTCAAGTGGATCTGACTCATC